>CP139508.1:12305246-12570246 GCA_021014915.2 Artemisia tridentata subsp. tridentata | reverse complement strand
CAATAAGTTTACCTTCGTCTCAAACCAGCTCGGAAATGCTTGTTGCAGGTCGATATCAGGAAATTCCCTGAAAATGTTCATGATATTAGAATAAATCGAAAAGATAACTTGGGAAAAAGAAATTTCAAAATATAAACGCATACCTCTCGAACTCGTCCATGTACGTGTCGATCTCAGGACTGTTGTGAAGTACATACCATATCACTCTCTTCATTTCTTGGAGACCTAACCCAATCAATGTCTCTTTACCAGAATTGGTACATAGTGATCGGAACACCTGGAAATCACTTGTTGGGCGAGGACGGTCCTGAGATGCAGCGGGACGATTAAATTTTGTCCCAACACCACGAAAATAACGAGAACAGAAAGTTAATGCTTCATCTGCAACATAACCCCCGCTATTGAACCCTCCGACTTAGCTTTATTTCGGACATAGTTTTTAAGCTTCTTCATGTATCTTTCAAATGGATACATCCACCAGAATAAAACAGGCCCGCCTTCAATAGCCTCTTCAGGTAAATGCATAACCAAGTGAATCATAATGTCAAAAAAAGCAGGAGGATATATTTGCTCGAGACTGCACAAAATATTGATCAACTAGGCTTTAGCTTTCACCATGTCTTTCACCATCAAAGTTCGGGCGCAAATTTGCTTAAAGAATAAACAAAGCTCGATCAAAGGTGTATAAGTCTGTGCGTCCAAGTATTGCTGAAGTCCATAAGGAAGTAACCGTTGCATCATTATATGATAGTCATGAGACTTCATGCCCGTTATACTGTTATCATCTTTGGTCACTTTTGACTTGAACTTGGATCCGAACCCATCTGGTAGTTTAACTGTTTTGATGTATTGACAGAAGAGTTTTCTTTTATCGGGTGTGAAGGAGTACTTAGCATGAGGCTTCGAGCACTTCCCGTTTTGTTTGTTTCCGAGCCACAACTCCTGTCGAATGCCCAGAGCTTGCAAATCTTGTCTTGCCTTAGCGGTGTCTTTAGATTTGTCATTCATTAACAAGGTGTTCAAGATACTCTCCAACACATTTTTTTCGATATACATGACATCTAAATTGTGTGGTAGAGAAAGAAAAGACCAATATTCAAGATCGTAGAAGATAGACCGTTTAGTCTAGTTAAGCTCGATTGTATGATTACGTTTTATCTTCCCACCCCCATAATCCGGATGTTTCCCCGGCACACGTGTGGGCAATGTCGCAAGTTGAGTCAAGATATCAGCCCTGGTATCTTTTCTAGGAGGATCTCTATAATCGATTTCACCATTGAATGTCGTACAGTCCCTCCTCCATTTATGGTTTTTTTTAAGAATCTTCTATGACCAACATAAGCTGTTTTGCTTATCACACGCGTAGCCGGAGTGTCTACTTTGCATGTAGGGCAAGCATAGTAACCCTGCCCTTGCCAACCAGACAAACTACTTGGAGCAGGAAAATCATTGATGGTCCATAAAAGCATCGCTCTCATGTGGAATTGAGAGCCTGTAGCAGCGTCCATAGTCAAGATACCTGGTTTTTTCCATAATTCCACAAGGTCATCAATCAAGGGCTTCAAGTAAACATCAATGTCCTTCACCGGTGATTTAGGGCCAGGAATCAACAACGTCAGCATCAAAGAAGTCTCTTTCATGCATAACCACGGAGGCAAGTTGTATGTTGTTAATATAACCGGCCACATGCTGTAAGTCTGACTAAGGTTGCCGAACGAATTGAAACCATCAGCAGCCAACCCTAATCGAACGTTTCTTGGTTCTATAGCAAAATCCGAATATTGATCGTCAAACTTCTGCCATGCTTTACCATCAACCGGGTGTTGCATCTTACCGTCCGTAGACTTTCCAGTAGCATGCCAAGTCATATGTTTTGCAGTGTGAATAGACTTGTACAAACGTTGTAGTCTAGGAATGATAGGAAAGTAACGCAACACCTTGTTAGGAACTTTCTTCCCCGTTGTGTTCTTGTCTTTCCATCTACTCGTTTTGCAGACCGGACAATACTCCAAATCTTCGCCATCATCCCCCCGATATAGAAAGCAATCATTTTCACAAGCATGTATCGACTCGTACCCTAACCCGATCTTTTTAAATGTCTTCTTTATATGATAGTATGACGGTGGGAGATTGTAACCTAACCTGGGCGGAAATACCTCTTGAAGAAATTGTAGCGTTTTGTTAAATGAAGTATCACTCCATTTACCGCTGACCTTGAGATGCGTAAACTTTGCCATAAAATCTAATGTTGTCATAAAGTAACAACCCGGGTACTGAGCCTGGTTGGAACTTGCAAGTAACTCTTCATACTCGTTACGCAGAGGAGGTGTCGCTGCTTGAGTCGGCTCGTTACTTGTCTCGCCAATATTTCCATGAGTCGGCTCATTATTTGAAGGAATATCAAGAATATCATTTTGATCATTATTCGGAGGAATATCAAGAATATCATTAAGGCACGCACCCATGTCACTCATCTCACGTTGTGTTGTGTTATGTACTAACGGCGCAGGATCCGGTTCACCGTGATTCTTCCATTGTGTATAAGTTGGATCCCACCCATTTTGGCCTATGTGGTTTTTAAGACCTTCCAGAGATACCCATGGAACATTACGAAAACGACGAAATGGACATTTTATGTTTTCGTAACTATTCAATAACGATTTGCAATGATCGAGGAAGGCGGCAAGACCATCAAGAAATTCTTTTGAACCACGATGCTCTAAATTGGTCCAACTCTTATCAATTATCATAACTGCATTTTTATGATGCAATCGGTTATTATATGCACTTAATTAATGATTACGAGTTGTTTTGTTCACCTAGCGCAACTATGGAAGGCAATCCTAACCCACTCTTTGAATGATTCGTCTCATATATGAATGCGTATAACTGATTTACTATTTGATAAAATTTCGGCAGCATTTCCCCTCAACTCCCCAAATATGTGCATTAAGGACATATTCGTAGGAGTAAAGAGGAAAACAATGTCGAAATCATCTCAAATAGTAAATCAGTTATACGCATCCATATCCTAAATGAGACAAAACATTCAAAAAGCAGTCCCAAACAGGGGACTTTCCGAAATTAATATCTAATAAATTAATTCCGGACGGGTTTTCTATAGGATGATTAACTTCGGACGGGGACTTTTCGAAATTAATCACTAAAATCCTAAAACATTCACAAAAGTATAACAATCAAATGCCATTCAAATATTAACCAAATATTACCAGAACAGACAAGCCAGGATCATATAGAAAATAGCCAATATAGTCGCGAAAAAAGAATCTAAAAGAGAGGCTAGATGAAATTTAGTACATAAGCAAAGAATTTGAACTAAGACCTCTAAGTTACCCTAAGCAAGTTTTAATCACTTGAGCACTCCTAGTAGCATCATATCCAAACAGAAAACATACCAAACCAATAAGTACATCTTCATTCTAATATATAAACCTAATCCAAAAATTACAACGAAACAAGCTCCATTTAAATAATTACAACGCAACATTAAACAGCAATCTCACCTATCATGGTATCTCGGTTACAGCCACACATTCCTTACAAGTCATATATTAATACATCTCAGCAGCAATCTAACTAAACGTTTAATCTAGTTGCCATTTAATCTCAGCAGCATATTAATACATTAAACAGCAATCTAACCTATGTGTTTATATAGGACTCTAGTTGCCATTTAATCTTAAGTTTTCAACCAAGGCTATCTAACTAAACATCTCAGCAGCATTTATCACAAATCTAACTAACCAAACGCATAATCAGTCACATTTCACAAACATATATAAAAAAAATAATACAACAAAGCATAAAAATGAAAAAACAATACGGGTATGTAACCAAACGCATAATCAGTCACATACTGTCTCGCTCTTGGGCTGTGGTCTCTCGGGCTGTACGTGGTCTCGGGCTGTGGTCTCAGGCTCGGGCTATATAAAAAGAGAGCACATTAATATATAGGTTGCTTCAAATTAAATAGGTAAAACTGTTAACGGCGACATGTCGTCGGGATACCAAAAGTTTAAAAAAAATAAAAAAGAGACAACATTACCTATGTCTCGGCTGTCTCATCTCTTGGCTTTTGGCTCTCGCTCTCGGCTGTGGCTACTGTTTCGGCAGTATATATATATAAATATATAAAATAAAAAAAAAATAAAAAAAAAGACAGAAAACAACATCAAAAAATTAACAATTGCAACATAATTTAACATTTACATTACATAGATTTATAAAAATAAAAAATTAAAAATAACAAAAATTAAAAATACCTTCGTATGTAAGAAAAAGTGGGGAAGAAGAGGAAGAATTAAACAAGACAAGGGAGTTGAGGAGAGAATTAAACAAGAGAATGTGGTGGAGGAGAAGTGGTGGTTTGCAATGGTGGCGGTGGTGGTGTAATGATGAAGAGAAAGTGGTGGTGGAGACTGTGGTGGTGGTGGAGACTGCAGTGGAGGAGACTGTGGTGGTGGTGGTGGTGACTGTGGTGGTGGTGGAACAATATTTCGCCGGCGAGGAGGAGCAATAATTGAGGAGGAGGAAAAAGTTTTAGCGAATGCGTCTAAGTGTTTGACCAGATCTACTTTATGTATATATTTCAATTATGCCGACGACATGTCGTCGGTAATAAAAGAAAACTTTGTCGTCTTGTGTCTTGGCGGGACAAATGAATTATTTTGGGCGGTTTTAACACAAAAATACCGACGACGTGTCATCGGTATGAGTTTGATATATAAAAACGTTTATTTCTTATAAATACTTTTATTTAATATATAATTAAAATTAAAAACTTTCTATGTTAGGAATACAAATGTTCAGTTGAAGACTCGGTCACCCCGAGTACTTATTAGCACATCATAGCTCATAGGATTATTTGTATTATTATTAAGTAGTTTAGTCCTTATTAGTATTGTGGAGTGGGTCGGTTCTTTACCCACTGTCAGCTCGCTCCACAGCCCGCTAGGGGCACAATATGTATGTAGTATAAATACCCCTTCCCACCCTTGGGAAGGGTTGGACCTTTCAAGCTAATAGATCACAAGTTACTTTCTCTCACTAAGGCTCCCATTCTCTCTCTCTAAACTCTCTTCTATTCGATCCATACTAGTCCCAATCTTGTGTTTATGTGTTAGTGAATATCCTACAATTGGTATCAAGAGCCATGGTTAGGTCCATGTGTGTTGATATTTACAGATTCGAGTATATTGGGGTTGTTTTTGGGTCGAACACTTTTGCTCTTAAAAATCCATTTTGTGCTTTGTTTAGTGGTTAAAAGTTGTTAAATCTTGTACTTGATAGCTTAGGGATTACATAGGAGTAGTTTTTGGTGCTTGGAATCACATATCTAGGCTTTGTGTGGTGAGTTTTGGAAGATTCGAAGCTTGTTCTAAGTGGCGATTTGTCTCTCTGGAAAACCTTCTTCGTAGCGATTTGTGTCGTATGGGAAACAAAAAGTAGCGATTTGTGTTTTCTCGAGATAGCGATTTGTCCCTTTACCAGATTTGGCAAAAAACGACAAACAGCTTCGATAGTGACTTGTTTGGTGTTTTGTGGCTGGCGATTTGTCTCTGATAGTGACTGTTCTGTCCTGTAGCGACTTAGCGATTTGTGTCTGGTGATTTGTGTCAAAGATAGCGATTTGTCCAGGTTCACAAAGCTAGCGATTTTTCTGGGGCGATTTGTCTGTGGCGATTTATATGCGGCGATTTGTCTGTGGCGATTTATGTCTAGCGATTTGTGTCTGGCGGTTTGTGTCTGGCGATTTGTCCTAGATCTAAAAGAATTGGGTAAAATGCTGCAAATGAATCAAATCCCAACAATGACTACTAATTCAGACTCCTTCATATCTGAGGTACTTAAACTGTACGAAGTTAATGAGAATCATGGGAATCCTAATCACACACCTCCAACAGAAGCAAGTAATTCTGATTCGGCTGGAACAAATGAGTCATGCTCGCATTCACTCATGAAAGAATGTCTTCAGGCTGTGCAGTTAGCAAATGAAAAGGAATGTCAAGTTGCATGCTTCCGTTCACTTCAATCACATATCAAGGCTCTGTTTAGTAAATCTGAATACGTGATGGGGTACACACAGGCTTTCGCGTCACTCTTTGGTCAGGAAATTCGTGATTTCACAGTCAAAATGACACTATATCTGGATCAACTTGAACAGGAGCTGGACAAGGAAGAATTTTCTGAAGTAAAATCCAGAGCCGCTCTAAATGTGATCAAAAATCAACTCCAAGTGTTCATTGACTCTCAATACACTCTGGATTATGATTATGATTGTCAAATGTCTAAAGAGTGTTTTGATAAATACACTGGATCAGAAATTGCAATGTACAAAACGACACTGCTACTACTGATAAGGGATGTCAATGGGTTCATTAAGGAAAAAGCTGAACAAGTTGGGAATGGAACAAGATCAGACATGATTGATGATGGTGACAGCACAGGAGATGATTGCACAAGATATGAGAAAGCATCCTACGAACCTGAAAATCACCAAGCACAGATTGCTGTGGTACATCTGTCTCATCTAGATAATGTTTTGTCTAATGAACAACAACATACTGATCAACTTAAACCTACTTATGACACATATCTGTTGGAAAAGACTGACAGCAATATTATCTCTGATTCAACAAATATAAGTCATAAGGGGGAAGAAATTGATCAGGATGCTGAACATGAACATGTTAATTCATCGAGTTCTTTGCCTACAGCTGAGTTTTTCAAATCACATGAAATGATTGAAAAAAGGGTTTACGATGAACTTCTAAAAGGATTTTCACAACTGGAAAAACATTGTGTTGATTTCGAAATTTCAATGCAACAAATATAGGAAAAGTTTCAATTTAACCTTCCAAAAAAAAATCCGGAATTACCTGACATTCGGGAATTTTTTATGATTAACGAGTTGAAAGATCAGCTTGTGGCCAAAAACTTGACTATTAACAAATTAAAAACCAGACTAAGTGAATTGCAAGATAAGTTCAATGATGATAAAACCACACAGGACATTGATGAAGCGAAAAGTGTACCGCTTTTAAGGGGTCATTTAAGCCCTAAATCGTATTTATTTGATCAAATATCGCCCTAAATCGTTCCTTTTGTCATTTTAGGTACTTTTGAGGAGAAATCTGGAAAAGGAAGCATTTTGGACGTTTTTGGAGCATAAAAGTGAAGAAAACGACAAAGCCTCAAAATCGGCTGAAAATTACCTTTGACGGCGTCAGGATTATCCCCAGACGGCGTCATGGCTTGGCAAGAAAAAGGTGGATGTGAAAATTACTCATGATAAGCCAGAGAAATTTGCATGGAATTCTGACGGCGTCACCCTTTAATCTGATCAAGGTCGTCACGGCTTAATTTAAAGAGGGACGGCGTCACGCCTAATTCCGACGGCGTCAAGCCTTGATAAGCCAGAACGGATTTTGGAGGTCTAGAGAGGGACGACGTCAGGAAGGCCATCTGGGAACCCTAAAAGCGGCGAGGTGACGGCATCAGAATCTACAACGTGACGCCGTCAGATCTGAAAGTCTATATATAGTTTTGCAATTTTTTGTCATTAGTGTGGAACTTATTGGGGAACTTTGTGTGTGAAAACCCTAAGACGATTTTAGCAGCTTTTTCAAGACTTTTTGCCTTGAGATCTTCCATGTTACATTGAAGATAAGTTATCAATTAATCATTCAATATGTCTATGTGTTGTTTGATTCTATCTTGTTCTTGTCTTTGTTTTAACATGCTAGGCTAGATTTATCTTGTGTTTGCTTAGATCTAATGAAACCTAGCTATTGATTATTGGTTATTAGTGTGTTATTAGTTGTATTGGATGATTGTTTATCTATGTTAGGCTTAAGAAAACTGGCTAACTTCCTATTCGGTAACTTGCTTGAACGTCTTAAGAAACATGAACCAATGCGTACTAAAGGTTTTTATGGTTGTATTTAATGCACAAGCGAATTCTAGTGATCCCATGTTAGGAGCTTCCTAGCCGGCTCGACATAGGAGTGAAGTAGGAGCTTGTAGAGTTGGGGAAGTACGTACGCCACCCCACGATTGGTATTAAGGAATACACCCGTCATCCACGCAATTAATACACACTAATCAACCGGTAAAAGATAGTTAGGGAGTAAGGAAATCTAAGTAAACACATTTCTCTCCACATAAGTTTTACCACCTTTTCATTTTCAGTTATTTTATTTTAATTGCATTCGTAGTTATTTGGGTTAGTTAACTAGCAACTAATTCCGCCCACTCTTTCAAACCCGAGATTTTACTTGCTTTCATAAAAAAATATAAAAACATAAAAAGAATCTTCTCTCACCCTTAGACCTATTAGAGTAGTTTTTTATACCTAACGAACACTATTCCCTGTGGAGAACGATCAATCCCCCGTACTTACCACTACACTATACTACATCGGTAAGGTACACTGCCTGGTGGGGTTGTAAGCCTCTTGAGATCCCTCGAGAGGTAAAACCTGTTGTAAGGTTGCAAAACCACGCATCAAGTTTTTGGCGCCGTTGCCGGGGAATAGTTATTGTTTAGGTTGAATTTTTATTTTATAGGTCTACTCACTAGATTCCTTTCTAGTGAGATTTTTGTTTTATTTTTCTAGGTCTTCTTTAGTCTATCTTTTTTTCTTCGTTTCTTTGTTCGTAACCATTACCATCCGACATCATGGAAGGTGGTAATATCCTCGATCCCAACAACCCACCACAACAACCACCACCTCCTAGAGCCCGTACTTTAGGAGAGTACTCCCATCCTAGCCACCATGGCTATCGAAACACCATTGAGCTCACTCAAGGAGCCAATGTCACTCCCTTGCGATCCGACACCATCCGGTTGGTGCAAAGCGGATGCGCATTCCATGGACTTCGTTATGAAGATCCTAATCAACATCTCAAGGACTTTCTCAAAATCGTTGATTCTATAGACCTTGATGTTGCCACTCGAGAGACGACCCAACTGCGTCTCTTTCAATTCTCTTTGCGGGACCAAGCTAGTCAATAGCTAGAGCGTCAACCCGCAGGATCCATCACCTCTTGGGATGATCTCACCACTCGTTTCCTTGCTCAGTTTTTCCCACCGGGAAGAACTACCAAGCTAAGGAATGATATCTTGATGTTCCAACAACGTCAAGGCGAAACCCTCTACGAGGCATGGACTCGATTCAAGGACTTACTCCAAAAAGTCCCTCACCATGGCATAGAACTTTGGCTCCAAGTCCAAATCTTCTATGACCATATCAATCTCTCCACAAGGCAAATCATTGACCAATCGGCCGGTGGTAAGCTACGTGATCTAAGTGCGGAACAATCATGGGCTCTCTTAGAAGATCTTGCTCTTTATGACAACGAAAGTTGGAGTGACCCCCGTGATTTGAATAAAACGGTCAAGGCAATATCTTTGCCTTTGAACAATTCAAGCACTTCCGAACGTAGGATCATAGAACTTGAAGACCAAGTCAAGTTTCTCATGAAATCCTACGAGGCTCCTAAACCTTCAAGCCAAGTGAATAAAATCACTTCTTCGTGTAAATTATGTAGTGGTCCCCACAACACTCATGATTGCATGGAACTCCCCAAACAGGCTTTCAAAGAATTCGCATCCTCGCGAATCGATAAGGCGGGAGATAAGTGGCTCACTACTAATTATGGACACAAGAATTCCGAAGATAGGTATGAGGCATGGAAGAGTAAGCCAAATTTTAGTTGGGACCAAACTCGAAGCGTATCATTCAATGACTCTACCCCACTCACCTGGTCTGAACATTATCCTCAGCAACATACGCATAAACAACAAAATCGCGAGGAATCACTGCAAAAATTTATTCTCTCTCAAGAAACACAGCTCTCCAAACTTGAGAATCAATTCAGACAACAGCAAGTTGATATGAACAACAAGGTTGATAACCTGTTAAAGGTTATCAATGATCGCCTTGCTGGCAGGTCAACTTGTGAGTTGTCACAAGTTAATGAGATCAAATCTGTCACGGTGACTCACCAAACACCCCCTCCTGTAAAAATCAAGCACCCTAGTAAACTCTTCAAACACATATCACAAAACAGAAAAGAAACTGGAGATACTCATACCCCTTCGAAACCTCTCCACTTCGTGAACACCATTACAACAATACCTGTTCCTAAACCCAATTTGGACCAACAATCAACCGAGAATGTGGACAATGAAATGGAGGGTGAAGTTCCCGAAAAGAACCCCGAGGCGCCCAACGACTATCTAGACTCACCAAAGAACTCGAGTACAAGAGAGGTGAGTGATGAGGAGGGCTCGGAAGAGAAATCCGAAATGCCTCATGGGCTCCCAGTACCGCTAGACCACCCCCTGGTGGAGGAACTTGAGAGGGGCATAGCAAAGTTGCCTATGGGATTTGGAGAGAGAATAGAGGATGGCGCTCCCAGGGTCTTTAAGATATCTTGCACCACTAGGAAAAAGTTCATTAAAGATGCCTACATAAACCCCAACTCTTCTATGAATGCAATATCCCTTTCTCTATATAACGAAGCCTTTACCGAACAGGTCAAATATGAAGGGTCTAATATCATCGGGGTAATAAGAAGGGTACCAATTGTGATAGAAAAGTTCCTCTTTCATATCGAGTTAACTGTTATTAATAACGTGAACTCTATCATCAGCCCATCCTTAACTGGCCTTGTTCTAGGCAAACCATTCATAAAAGCAACGGGAGTGATACTCGATGAGGATGATAGGAGTGCATTATTTACCGATGGTGTCAGGAAAGTGATTTTTCGGGATGGCTGTGAAGAAGTGTATGAGTATCAACCATCAGCATGTGGCAACACATGGGGGCTATGCGGTAGAAGGCCTGGCCGAATTAAGCGATGTGATCCGAATAATCTCAAAATACCTTGCATGATTGGTCACAAGCATTTTTATAATGTTTACATCGACACATGTTTACCCAAAAATGTGATGTCCTTGTTTCATTATAACAACAATTGCAGATGGGGAATGATTCATAAAGGGAAGGACGACATTGGCATAGATGATGATGTACAGGTGTTTGTAGGAAACATGACATTCACTATGAGCTTCGCAATCGTCGATAATATCGAAAAGTACATCGATCCCAGGTTATCACAAGTTGTTTTTGGGGCACCTTTTTGCAATACCACAAGCTTGGTTGCGGACGAGCTCAATGGGATCATGACTTTCACCGATGGGATTAGGGAAATCTCATACCAAACGCCTTACAAGATGAGAGAATTCAAGGAGATGGATTATGGAGGGCTCGATGAGCTAAGTTCCCAACTCGTGTTATGTGACGATGATGTGAGACGGGGATGTAAGGACACTTTTGACCTGTCAAGTGGATTCTTTAAGCATGATAAGGAGCTTAGTTCTAAATACCGAACCAATCCTTTTGATCTTGAGGACCCGAAATACCTTTACTATGAAAGTGATTCTGATAGAGAATCAAAGGAAAATGGCCTAGGAACCATGACCGATGATGGAGTCACGTAATGTACGTGACTTTGAGTCTAGCTACAAGACTCGTTAATAAAGAAAAGCGCTTCTTGGGAGGCAACCCAAGTTTTATTTGATTGTTTATTTATTTATTTGTTTGTTTGTTTTTATTTGCTTCCGTATGTGTGTTTAAATTTTATTATTATTGATTCATGTGCAAAAGTAAATTGTGAAAATGCTTTATCTTGTTTTTAACTTCGTCTTAACTACATATAAAGGTATTTTGCAAAAGATAAGTGTAAGGGAAATCTAAATCGGTTTATTAGAACACAAATGAACATGAATCATAATAATAATAAATGAACATACATATTAGTATTTGTTTGAGTCAAATGCTTGTATCGAGTCATAATGATGTTTTGCAGGAATTCCAGGAAGTAAGGTATAGGTTTTTCCAAAAATTTTCCGGAAACGTAACATGAGAATTCTGTCAGATCATTTCTGACGGCGTCAGGCTTTACAACCTGACGGCATCAGGTTTAATTTTCTAAAAATTTTTGAAAGTTTTGTTTTCATAAAAAGTTTTTATTAAATCTATAACTTATAATCTCCAGGAATCTGCAAAATTATCATTCCACAAGCATTATATCCTTATATATAGAGTTTATCCCGCCGATGTTATGCAGGTTTTCGTGTTTGTTTTCTCAGGTTTAACAGGTTATTTTGGACAAGGAAATGTTTGTTGGATCAAGCTTTTGGTGATGCATTAGTCTTGGAGCTTTTACATTCTCTTGGAAGAAGATTTAACCATGTTACTTTATTATCCACCGAGCGAATCAGGGGAGTATTTGATTTCATTCTTTTACTTTATGCTTTTACATCTTGTTATTTGAACATTGGGGACAATGTTCATCTTAAGTGTAAGGGGGGGTAAAGTACGATTAGAGAATGCTATTACGCTTGATTTTTGTTTATTTAATAGTGGATGTGTAATAAAATTGAGATAAATACCTGTTAGGGTAATTTTAGTGCCAAATTTAAAATTTTTTACAACATATAGGAGTGAAACTTTAGTTCTAATGAGCGTCTCATGGATAGGAGTTATATGACTAGCACAAAAAACCGTACCACTAAAAAAAATTTCCACCCCCAAATATGTGAGGTTCGCCCCTAGAATTGGTAGGAAAAGCATTTTGCTATGATGTGTGTACCGGTAGCACTTAGATTCTAGAACTTGCGTTAGGACCATTCCGAGGCCACAAGTGAGACTACATTCGTGTAGTTATATTTACTACATGATAAGAGGCATTAGGATTAACCCATTGTCTTACACCTGTGTTTTTAGTTATAATTACTTTGGCTACATTGGTCAAGTAATTCTCCCACACCCTTTGCGTTGTACTCATTTTTAGTACACGATACCCCTAGTACACCCCTCAGAGCCTATCTTTTTGTTTCGACCTTTAAGCATTTTACTTAAAGGAAGAATTTGTTTACACCCCACTAAAATGTACACCCAAATCGCCTTAGCCTACCTTGTATGCACTCATTTTTAGTGCATTATTGTGACAACATTTGTTTAAAACCCAAGTTAATTATCTAGTTGATTACATGGTTGCTAAGTCGAGTCATATCCTTGTACATATTGTTTTGGGACGATTGGGACTCATGGGTAAAGTACTAGTGTAATGGAGTAATGGGGAAGAACATCATTTATTACCCCCATATGTGCTAAATATTTTAAAAGTACTCCAAGTTTTTCGATTATCTTAATTCGAGTCATTAGATTAGTTATTTGTAAAGTTATGTAAAAGTTCAAGTGTAAGGGGAATGCAATGCCCCTATGATGTATTATTTTGGATGGTAGGGCAAAAGTGTATGCAAAAAAAAAAAAAAAAAAAAAAATGAGAAAAAGAAAAATAGAAAAAACATACGGACTACCATCCCGTTTCATTTTATGTTTATTTTATGTTTTTTGTTATTTTGTTTTTAGCTTAAGATTGAGTCGAGTCTTGGCTTAGCAACATTGTATAGTACATGTAATTGATCAAGATCTTTAACTCGCCACCAGTAAAATATCCTTTATCCAACAAAACCGTGTTTATCATATCCCTACACCTAACGTTATAACCCATGTAAAAGCCCTCTTTGATAGTTTATCTTAGGTGCTTACGCCTAGTGGAGGAGGTTTTCGATCCTTTCCCAAGCCTATGGTAATCTATTTGCTATGACAGGTAGTGAGAGATATTATCCGTTTTCATTTATGAGATTTATTTTGATGACACTTGAGAGATGTGAGTATCTAAACACTACTTGTGAGGTGCTAGTTTGTAATCTCCGTGCTTATTATGATTAAAGTGGAACGAATATTTGTTGTAATTACTTTTATGTTAGCATTAAATGACCCCTAACTTGTATTTTAATTAGAATAAAAGCGCATTTGCTTGAGGACAAGCAAATCTCAAGTGTAAGGGTATTTGATGAAGCGAAAAGTGTACCGCTTTTAAGGGGTCATTTAAGCCCTAAATCGTATTTATTTGATCAAATATCGCCCTAAATCGTTCCTTTTGTCATTTTAGGTACTTTTGAGGAGAAATCTGGAAAAAGAAGCATTTTGGACGTTTTTGGAGCATAAAAGTGAAGAAAACGACAAAGTCTCAAAATCGGCTGAAAATTACCTTTGACGGCGTCAGGATTATCCCCAGACGGCGTCATGGCTTGGCAAGAAAAAGGTAGATGTGAAAATTACTCATGATAAGCCAGAGAAATTTGCATGGAATTCTGACGGCGTCACCCTTTAATCTGATCAAGGTCGTCACGGCTTAATTTAAAGAGGGACGGCGTCACGCCTAATTCCGACGGCGTCAAGCCTTGATAAGCCAGAACGGATTTTGGAGGTCTAGAGAGGGACGGCGTCAGGAAGGCCATCCGGGAACCCTAAAAGCGGCGAGGTGACGGCGTCAGAATCTACAACGTGACGCCGTCAGATCTGAAAGTCTATATATAGTTTTGCAATTTTTTGTCATTAGTGTGGAACTTATTGGGGAACTTTGTGTGTGAAAACCCTAAGACGATTTTAGCAGCTTTTTCAAGGCTTTTTGCCTTGAGATCTTCCATGTTACATTGAAGATAAGTTATCAATTAATCATTCAATATGTCTATGTGTTGTTTGATTCTATCTTGTTCTTGTCTTTTGTTTAACATGCTAGGCTAGATTTATCTTGTGTTTGATTAGATCTAATGAAACCTAGCTATTGATTATTGGTTATTAGTGTGTTATTAGTTGTATTGGATGATTGTTTATCTATGTTAGGCTTAAGGAAACTGACTAACTTCCTATTCGGTAACTTGCTTGAACGTCTTAAGAAACATGAACCAATGCGTACTAAAGGTTTTTATGGTTGTATTTAATGCACAAGCGAATTCTAGTGATCCCATGTTAGGAGCTTCCTAGCCGGCTCGACATAGGAGTGAAGTAGGAGCTTGTAGAGTTGGGGAAGTACGTACGCCACCCCACGATTGGTATTAAGGAATACACCCGTCATCCACGCAATTAATACACACTAATCAACCGGTAAAAGATAGTTAGGGAGTAAGGAAATCTAAGTAAACACATTTCTCTCTACATAAGTTTTACCACCTTTTCATTTTAAGTTATTTTATTTTAATTGCATTCGTAGTTATTTGGGTTAGTTGACTAGCAACTAATTCCGCCCACTCTTTCAAACCCGAGATTTTACTTGCTTTCATAAAAAAATATAAAAACATAAAAAGAATCTTCTCTCACCCTTAGACCTATTAGAGTAGTTTTTCATACCTAACGAACACTATTCCCTGTGGAGAACGATCAATCCCCCGTACTTACCACTACACTATACTACATCGGTCAGGTACACTGCCTGGTGGGGTTGTAAGCCTCTTGAGATCCCTCGAGAGGTAAAACCTGTTGTAAGGTTGCAAAACCACGCATCAGACATTAAAGCAGTTTAGTTACTGGCTGAAAATGAAACATTGAAATTGCAATATAAACAACTATATAATTCCGTCAAGGCTACCAAATCCAAGGGGATAGACCCAACAAAATCCTTGATGGCTGAAAATGTTCACTTCCAAGCACAAAATCTAAGGAAAAGTTTCACTATAGCTCCCCATAGGAATGACTTAAAGAAGTCGGACAAGAACAGTGTGAATACTAAGTTTGTCAAACCATCAGTCTTGGGAACACCTGCCCCTTATCCTAGGTGTGCTCCCCAAGTTGATGAGACTCAGAGTTTGCCAAAACCAGTCACTTCACAACAAAGTCATGAGGGAAAACTGGCTAAGAGTCTCCTTCAGGATAAGCCCCACAAAACACAAACAAAGGAAGTTACGGATCATGTCACTGTGTTCTCCACTCCGACCAAGAACCACAATAGGCCTGTAGAACTGATGAAGCACCCTAAGAAACCTAATAGATTTAGTGCTGAAAGACAAGAAAATCCCTCTTGTATGAACACTAAGGTGCTTAAGAAACATAGTCCATCTAGAATGTGCCTAAGATGGTTGCCAACTGGTAGAATCTTTAAGAAAATTGGTTTTAAGTGGATACCTACTGACACAGTAAATGCTTCTAAGAATGTCTGCAAGAAACCACAGAGGCAGGACCCCATTGTCACTAACCAATACATATGCGAACATAATCTATATGATAGTGCAGGGAAACGGTTTCGGCGTGCAGCTAATCTCACAGAATGCTTCAAGAAGAAACTCAAGGTGTGGCTACCAAAGGGGATGTCAACTTCCAAAGTGGAGGTTCTGAAAACTCACTTGTGATGTACGGTGACAATGATTTTTTGAACAAATCAGTTCAAAACTCGTACTGATATTATGAAGAGTATCTCAAGTATCCTTTTGTATATAGTTTTTCTTATTCTATTGGTATATGTTTCATTTGTATATAGTAATATGTGTTTTGGATAAGGTGAGGCATGTCTTCTGGATATCGATAACATTTACGACCCTAGAAATGTCATTCAATAATGACACGGGGTTTTAAATGAAGCTCGAACAGAAGTTGATCCTAATAAGTAAATCATGTCTCTGAGGCTTGCTATTACTTCATATAGCAACCCGCGTTCCCAGTTGAGGATTGCTTGTCACCACAATGACAACTATCCTTCGTGGTGAAGTTCACCTGAGCATGGATTACTTTATATTCATGCTTAGTCACACTGGTGCTCCTATGATGCCCTAAAAACTCTCACAGTTGGTCTCAGCAAGTGATAAATTGCTTTTCAATCAATGTCTATACTTCTAAACGGAAATTAAGTCATTGATTGAGGGGGAGAGCAATAGCAATTTATGGCATCTGTCAGGACTTTCATCAAGACTTTAGGGATTCTTTTGTGCCTTAGCTGAAAACATGATTAGAACTTCTCTTGCTAGGAAAGTCAGGGACGCAAAGTGATATACCTTGAAAGAAGTCACATAGCTAATAAGGACAGGGACCAAAAGTGTCATTCATTGAAAGTAGTATAAGTATAAAACCTTGAGAAAAAGGCTGGCGATTTGTCATAAATGCAATCTCTCTCCTCAAACAAATCGCCACCACCAACTCCACTCTTTCTCCCTAAAACATAACTGTGATCGATCTATTCAAGTTTGAGCCCCTTCCTAGGTAAGTAACATGCATCTCTATGATTAGAAAGGTATTATTGATTCATAACTAGATTTTAACCCACATCATCTCACTATCTAGGTTGATTCGCACGATCCTTCAATCGGTTCTAGGTAAGTGTGATATTCTTAGTCGTGTTTTTAATGGTGGGATTTGCATCTATTCATGTCATGATGCATGTGGCGTGCGTTAATGGCTTCAATTTTTGGTCTATAACTGTGATTGTTGTGTCTATCGAATGAGGTTTGACTTTAAAAGTCAAAGCCATTAACGGGCTTAGGTATAGATCATTTGGGAGTATACTAGTAAGTTACTGGTGGTGTGTGATTGCTTTTCACTAGATATTTTGAGTATTAGAACCATCAGGTTTCTAGTGAATGTAAATTAGTGAAGCGTTTGTCCCTCGATAATTGTGCATTAAGAGTTTGTCTTGTGTTAGATCCCTAGGATTGTCCTGCTGAAAGCGTATGTGTCAGACATTGAGTAATTACATCATGTGAGGGTTGATTGGGTGTCTGTTAGAGTGCACATTCATAGTGGCGATTTGTCTATTCTAAGTAGCAATTTGTCTATCTGCTCTACGTGGCGATTTGTCTGTCTGATAATGATGGTAGAGATTTGTCTATCTGATATTTATGGCGATTTGTCCATCTACCCAACGTGGCGATTTGTCTGTCTGATAATGATGGTAGAGATTTGTCTATCTGATATTTATGGCGATTTGTCCATCTACCCTACGTGGCGATTTGTCTGTCTGATGATGATGGTAGAGATTTGTCTATCTGATATTTATGGCGATTTGTCCATCTACCCTACGTGGCGATTTGTCTGTCTGATGATGATGGTAGCAATTTGTCTTTCTGATATTTACAGCGATTTGTCTATCTGTTCAAGTGTGGCGATTTGTCTCTCTGATGGCTGTAACAATTTGTATATCTGATGGTGTAACGATTTGTCTTACTGATGGTTGTAACTAGTTGCCTAGCTGATCATTGTTGTGCTTGTCTACCTGTTCATTGTTGCAATGTGTAAACATTTACGTCTTGTGTTAGTGCATGCTTGCGTATTGAATCAAATGCTAATGAATATGTGTTATGTTTGCTGCAAAATGTGATATGGGCAATTAATTGCAACTTGATTGATTGAGACCACCTTAAAACTCGTATCCATGCTCATATCGTATGTATGCCATTATATGCTTCATATTTATAAAAGTCAAGCCCATTCTCAATCAGTAGTCATCTATGATATCATATGATGTGTACTAACCTCGGGCATTAGCTCATATCTAACTAAGCATATGTATGTGGGTTCTCTTGTGTATATGGGTGTACAGATTTAAATGGCAGACACGATGATCAATGTTTCCTCTGAACAAGCTCAGGAGGTCCCAACTCCAGTTCGTACCGACGAACAAATTCTCCCATTTGACAACTGGGTACCTATTGGAAAGAGCAACTGCTATATAGATATGGGAAAGCCTCAACCTAGTCCCATTTACAAGATGGCAGTTGATATACTAAAGGAGACCACTTTCTTCAGAGCATTCACAGCCTGTGCATCCATACCGTCAATATACATTCAGTAGTTCTGGAATACAATTAATCTCAACAATGACACTAAAAACTACCGTTGTCAATTAGACGAACAATGGTTTGAGCTGACCAAAGACACCCTCAGAGAGGCACTTCAAATCACACCTGTCATCAAGGATAAACCTTTTACACAACCACCTTCATCCGAGGCCCTTATCAACTTTGTGAATAACCTAGGCTATCCCACACATGTTAACAAGCTGTCATCAGTAGTCACCCAAGATATGTATCAACCATGGAGAGCAATTATCACTATCATCAACCTATGTCTTACCGGGAAGACCTCAGGGTAAAATAAAGTCAGGGCTCCTATGCTTCAAATTCTGTGGGGGGTTGTAAAACGTGCGAACATTGATTTCGCTGAGAGGATTTGGGAAGAGTTTACCCAATCCATTCACAATTTCCTGGAAGACAAAGTAAAGCTGGAAGCAGCTCTGATCAGCAAGAAACCAGTCAGAAAGTCGATAATTCCAAGCATCCGATTCACTAAAATGATTATTCATCATCTGTACTCTCGTCACAAGTTTCATCCAAGAACTAGCTCTCCTCTCCATCTCCCTGCCAATGAACATGTTCTGGGTAATCTCAAGTGGACTGCTAAAGGAACCAAACAAGAAGTCTTTGGAATGCTTATTCCTGAGTCTCTTCTATCTGATGATATTCGACAAGCTTCCTATTATGAGGATTATCTGAGTAAAGTTGAAAATTATCAAAAGGCTCTTTCAGACAAGTTAAGGGGTGAAGCTGAAACCCCTGAACCAGAAACCCAGAAATCCATCAAGCAAAGCCAATCAAAATCTAAAACAAAGAAAAGAAAGGATGCACCCACTGAAGTTGAGGCCCCTAAGAAAGCTAAGAAAATCAAAAGGAAGGCATCAATCAAGAAGATGGGATCAAAGAATACCAAGACAATAAGTCAAGCTGGTGATGAAAATGTGGTGATACCTGAACTAGTTCTAAGAGATGAAGAAGATCTTGATTTACAACAAGCCTTGGAGTTCAGTGCTAAAGAACATACTGAGTCAACAAGGCATGCCTCAAAAGGTGTTTTCCTTAGAGAACTTGATGCAGGAAGTGGCGAACCATTGCCTGCAGTTGAGGGCAAGGGAAAAGGAGTTGCTACAGCAGAACAAGCTGCACAAACTCTTCTTACCATCTCATCTCCTGCACCCAAGACAACAACTAAGTACATTCTAAGAAAACGTGGTCCGGAATCATCCAAAGCTCTTGACCTCTCTGAGGGAGCACAGGAGGAATCACCGAGTTTAGAAGTTGAACTGGATTCCAGTGATACGGAAAGCGATGAGAATTTGACCAGGGAGAAGGATGCTGAGATGGAGGTCACACATACTGGAATAGAGAAGCCACAAGACCAAAAGGATATCCCACAAGATCAAGATCATAAAGAAGCTGAGCCTGAAAACACTAGTGATGAAACTCAAGTCCAGGAAACAAAGACCACCACAGAACCCCCACAGGAACTGCAACATGAAGAATTTGTGGCTTCAGTGTACCCTGGTGTCCATGAGAATCTGAAAATGAAAAATGATGAGCAGTCTCACCTTAATGAACCAGCGGAGTCTACGGGCACCCTGTCCTCGTTGAAAAATCTTGAAACAGACTTCAGCTATGGTGATCAATTCCTCATGGATAAAGCCAACGACAACGCTACAGAGACTGAAAAACCACAGGATGACAAAGAAGTTGAGTCAATGGTGTCGGTGCACATTGTACAAGACTCGTCGGGCATTAGACTCATGACAGCTCCAGTCCCTACACCAGCACCTATCATAGAAATTCCCTCACCCGAAGCAACCGCAACCACAACTGTACTTCCAGAACCACCATCAGACGTAGCATCACAGCTAACTACAGCCTCAAAGCTCCTTGACGACATGACACAAAAGATGAAAAGTTATGAGCAGAGATTGCTGAAGTTGGAAAAGCTTGATATTGAACAAAAGGTCATAGTTGCTGTTGATGCTCATGTAGAAGAGGCGGTCAAATGTGCAATGGAAGCTCCTATGAAAACACGATTCAGAGATCTTCCTACAACTGATATGAAATCAATTCTCTACGACAGAATGTTTGAATGTGGTCAGTTTCAAGGCCATGAAGATCATCAAAGGCTATACGAAGCCTTGGAAAAATCGATGGATCGTGATAATCAGGATTACCTCATGGCTGAACTGAAAGAACAACTGAAGAGGAAGAAAAGGAGACAAGATAAACCCCGTACACCTCCTGGCTCTCCACCTCCTCCACCAGATGGTAGCTCTGGAGCAGCAGGGTTTTCAGGAGCTTCAGGGTCCACCCAAGCTCAATCTCATCATCACCCCACTGCATCTTCTGGTGGAAAAGACCAAGCCACTACCTCGTCTGGCCCAAGCACATCTAAGAGAGTTTCAAAGGCTGGATCTCTTGCGTGGACAACTGTTGATACCCAATTTAAGCCCTCATTCTCACCAGTTCCTGAGGACTTTGTCATGAATGAGGAATCGGTTGTAGAAGATCTGACCTCTCAAACTGATGAAGAAGAAGACACAGCTAACACCAATATCCCAAAAGTTGACCCTAATCAAAAATGGTGGTTGGAATTCTTACGCACAGATACACCTGATGACTCAGACTCCACTAGAAAGCGCCCCACCAGGGAAGACATGGAAACTTGGTTGAAACCCGTACCTGAGGAAGATCGAGAACCAATTCCTGAACCAGATTGGTCTATCCCATCATCAGACACAAGTGTTCCTGAAAACAATTGGGCAGCTGCTATTGCATCGCAACACAACCCACCTTCTGAGAACTCATTGCTGGCAAAAACTAATGACATGGGGGCATTTATTACTTGGTTCTGTAAGAAGAAAGGCATCACAAATCTCACTCCTCACGATCTGGAAGGTCCTGCGTATGAAATAGTCAAAGTGTTTCATCCTGATGTGCATCATCTTCAATACCAAATGGAAGAATGTCACAGACTCTTTACTGATCAAGTTGATGACCGAATCCTTTCCTACAACGTCAACCGACCTCTTCCCTTTGATGGTCCACCAGGTCAGGTTAACATTCAAGCTGATCTCTTCTTCAACAACGATCGAGAACCAATTCCTGAACCATACAAGTTTGAAATAACTGCATCTTATGGGATCACACTGATGAAGCGAAAAGTGTACCGCTTTTAGGGGGTCATTTAAGCCCTAAATCGTATTTATTTGATCAAATATTGCCCTAAATCGTTCCTTTTGTCATTTTAGGTACTTTGGAGAAGAAATCTGGAAAAGGAAGCATTTTGGACGTTTTTGGAGCATAAAAGTGAAGAAAACGACAAAGTCTCCAAAGCTGCTGGAAAAGTACACTTGACGGCGTCAAGTATTGCTCTTGACGGCGTCACGGCTTGGCAAAAAAGGTGGATATGAAAAATACACATGATAAGCCAGGGAGTTTTACAAAGGAAGTCTGACGGCGTCACCCTTTGAAGTGATCAAGGTCGTCACGGTTTAAGCTAAAGAGAGACGGCGTCAAGCCTTGATAAGCCAGGGAGGATTTTGGAGGACTAAAGAGGGACGGCGTCAGGAAGACCATCCGGGAACCCTAGACACGGCGAGGTGACGGCGTCAAGATCTATAACGTGACGCCGTCAGCCACTAAGTTCTATATATAGTTTTGCAATTTTTTGTCATTAGTGTGCAACTTTGTGAGGAGAAACCCTAAGACGAATTTCTGCCATTTTTAAGGGTTTTCATACCCTTGGATCTCCCATGTTTAATTGAAGATAAGTAATCACTTAATCAATCAATATGTCTATGTGTTGTTTGATTATATCTTGTTCTTGTCTTTTAATTAACATGCTAGGCTAGATTTATCTTGTGTTTGCTTAGATCTAATGAAACCTAACTATTGATTATCGGTTATTAGTGTGTTATTAATTGTATTGGATGATTGTTTATCGATGTTAGGCTTAAGAAAACTGGCTAACTTCCTATACGGTAACTTGCCTGAACGTCTTAAGAAACATGAACCAATGCGTACTAAGGTTTTTGTGGTTGTATTTAATGCATGAGCGAATTCTAGTGATCCCATGTTAGGAGCTTCCTAGCCGGCTCGACATAGGAGTGAAGTAGGAGCTTGTAGAGTTGGGGAAGTACGTACGCCACCCCACGATTGGTATTAAGGAATACACCTGTCATCCACGCAATTAATACACACTAATCAACCGGTAAAAGATAGTTAGGGAGTAAGGAAATCTAAGTAAACACATTTCTCTCCACATAAGTTTCACAACCTTTTCATTTTCAGTTATTTTATTTTATTTGCAATTGTAGTTATTTGGGTTAGTTGACTAGCAACTAATTCCACCCACTAGCTGCATGTCATGGTTAGGCCCTACCATAATACAAGATGAACACATTGGTGATCTTAATGTGATGGAGGATATAGTAGAGAACCCAAGCCCACCAAGTACCCCACAAGTCCCACCATTTTCTGAGGCATACACACCGCCCTTGACTTACCCGAAAGATGTAGAAGAGACTATAGGAACCCCAATAGAGGTAGAACCCTTGGACCAAACACAACTAGAAGATATAGGTTTGAATGCTTTTAGTGATCACAACCTTTCTTTTAGTCCTATGGAAGTTCCTAGTTTTGATGAGCCGGAGCCTCAACCAAAACCGTTACCTAATCTTCCATCCTTGGATGAAAATTTAGGAATTGAATTAGGTCCCGATCCACCCATCAAAACATATAGTCCGGGTAGTTTTAAGTTTAAGGTAGTAGACATTAAGCCTTGTAGTGAGGAAGACAATATAGGAGTGAAAAATGACCTTACATGTCTACATCACCCATTCATGATTGATCACAAGAAACATTATGGGTTTAAACCGGGTTTATTAGGTCAAGATGGATTCCCAACTAGGAGTCTCTCGAAGTTGATAGAAGATGATCCCTTTCTAGGAGAAAACTTCAATTCACCCATTGACCCAATTGAACTAAGTAAGGTTATGATGATTGGATCCCACATCTTTGAGCATATAATTCATCCACCACTCTTTCCTCACGTGGCATACTCATACCGAGTCGGTGTGTATCGCTACTATCACCCGCACTTAACCCTAAGTGTAGGGAAAACCTCTCCTTTATCCGTTAAATAAGGGCAGAGTCAGGCTCGTGACTCGAACAAAAACAAGCGCTTCTTGGGAGGCAACCCAAGCTTTATTTGCTTTGTGTGTTTATTTATTTGTTTGTTTGATTTTATTTGCTTCCGTATGTATGTTTAATTTTTATTATTATTGATTCATGTTCAAAAGTAAATTGTGAAAATGCTTTATCTTGTTTTTAACTTCGTCTTAACTACATATAAAGGTATTTTGCAAAAGTTAAGTGTAAGGGAAATCCAAATCGGTTTATTAGAACAAATGAACATGAATCATAACAATAATAAATTAACATACATATTAGTATTTGTTTGAGTCAAATGCTTGTATCGAGTCATAATGATGTTTTGCAGGATTTCCAGGAAGTAAGGTATAGGTTTTTCCAGAAATTTTCCGGAAACTTAACATGAGAATTCTGACGGCGTCAGGCTTTACAACCTGACGGCGTCAGGTTTTAATTTTCTGAAAATTTTGAAAGTTTTGTTTTCATAAAAAGTTTTTATTAAATCTCTAACTTATAAACTCCAGGAATCTGCAAAATAATCATTCCACAAGCATTATATCCTTATATAGAATTTATCCCGCCGATGTTATGCAGGTTTTCGTGTTTGTTTTCTCAGGTTTAACAGGTTATTTTGGACAAGGAGATGTATGGGGAATCAAGCTTATGGCGATGCATTAGTCTTGGAGCTTCTACTTTCTCTTGGAAGAAGATCTAACCATGTCACCTCTTTATCCACCAAACGAATCAGGGGAGTGTTTGATTTCATTCTTTTACCTTATTTACTTTTACATCTTGTTATTTGAACATTGGGGACAATGTTCATCTTAAGTGTAAGGGGGGTAAAGTACGATACTTTAGAGAATGCTATTACACTTGATTTTTCGTTTGTTTGATGGTAGATGTGTAATAAAACTGAGAGAAATACCTGTTAGGGCAATTTTAGTGCCAAATTTAAATTTTTTTACAACATATAGGAGTGAAACTTTGATCTTAATGAGCGTCTCATGGATAGGAGTTATATGACTAGCACAAAACCGTACCACTAAAAAAAATTTTCCACCCCCAAATATGTGAGGTTCGCCCCTAGAATTGGTAGGAAAAGCATTTATGCTATGATGTGTGTACCGGTAGCACTTAGATTCTAGAACTTGCGTTAGGACCATTCCGAGGCCACAAGTGAGACTACATTCGTGTAGTTAGATTTACTACATGATAAGAGGCATTATGATTAACCCATTGTTTTACACCTGTGTTTTTGTTATAATTACATTGGCTACATTGGTCAAGTAATTCTTCCACACCCTTTGCGTTGTACTCATTTTTAGTACACGATACCCCTAGTACACCCCTCAGAGCCTATCTTTTCGTTTCGACCTTTAAGCATTTTACTTAAAGGAAGAATTTGTTACACCCCACTTAAATGTACACCCAAATAGCCTTAGCCTACCTTGTATGCACTCATTTTTAGTGCATTATTGTGACAACATTTGTTTAAACCCCAAGTTAATTATCTAATTGATTACATGGTTGCTAAGTCGAGTCATATCCTTGTACATATTGTTTTGGGGCGATTGGGACTCATGGGTAAAGTACTAGTGTAATGGAGTAATGGGGAAGAACAACATTATTACCCCCATATGTGCTAAATATTTTAAAAAGTACTCCAAGTGTTTCGATTATCTTAATTCGAGTCATTAGAATAATTATTTGTAAAGTTATGTAAAAGTTCAAGTGTAAGGGGATGCAACGCCCCTATGATGTATTATTTTGGATGGTAGGGCAAGAGTGTATGAAAAAAAAAAAAAAAAAAAAAATCAAAAAAACCAAGGAAAATACAAAAAAATGAGAAAAAGAAAAGTAGAAAAAACATACGGACTACCATCCCGTTTCATTTTATGTTTATTTTATGTTTCTGTTATTTTGTTTTTAACTTAAGTCGAGTCTAGTCTTGGCTTAGCAACGCCATATTGTACATGTAATTAATCAAGATCTTTAACTCGCCACCAGTAAAATATCCCTTATCCAACAAAACCGTGTTTATCATATCCCTACACCTAACGTTATAACCCGTTTAAAAGCCCTCTTTGATAGTTTATCTTAGGTGCTTATGCCTAGTGGAGAAGGTTTTTGATCCTTTCCCAAGCCTATGGTAATCTATTTGCTATGACAGGTAGTGAGAGATATTATCCATTTTCATTTATGAGATTTATTTTGATGACACCTGAGAGATGTGAGTATCTAAACACTACTTGTGAGGTGCTAGTTTGTAATCTCCGTGCTTATTATGATTAAAGTGGAACGACTATTTATTGTAATTACTTTTATATTAGCATTAAATGACCCCTAACTTGTATTTTGATTAGAATAAAAGCGCATTTGCTTGAGGACAAGCAAATCTCAAGTGTAAGGGTATTTGATGAAGCGAAAAGTGTACCGCTTTTAGGGGGTCATTTAAGCCCTAAATCGTATTTATTTGATCAAATATTGCCCTAAATCATTCCTTTTGTCATTTTAGGTACTTTGGAGAAGAAATCTGGAAAAGGAAGCATTTTGGACGTTTTTGGAGCATAAAAGTGAAGAAAACGACAAAGTCTCCAAAGCTGCTGGAAAAGTACACTTGACGGCGTCAAGTATTGCTCTTGACGGCGTCACGGCTTGGCAAAAAAGGTGGATATGAAAAATACACATGATAAGCCAGGGAGTTTTACAAAGGAAGTCTGACGGCGTCACCCTTTGAAGTGATCAAGGTCGTCACGGTTTAAGCTAAAGAGAGACGGCGTCAAGCTTTATTCTGACGGCGTCAAGCCTTGATAAGCCAGGGAGGATTTTGGAGGATTAAAGAGGGACGGCGTCAGGAAGACCATCCGGGAACCCTAGACACGGCGAGGTGACGGCGTCAAGATCTATAACGTGACGCCGTCAGCCACTAAGTTCTATATATAGTTTTGCAATTTTTTGTCATTAGTGTGCAACTTTGTGAGGAGAAACCCTAAGACGAATTTCTGCCATTTTTAAGGGTTTTTATACCCTTGGATCTCCCATGTTTAATTGAAGATAAGTAATCATTTAATCAATCAATATGTCTATGTGTTGTTTGATTATATCTCGTTCTTGTCTTTTAATTAACATGCTAGGCTAGATTTATCTTGTGTTTGCTTAGATCTAATGAAACCTAACTATTGATTATCGGTTATTAGTGTGTTATTAATTGTATTGGATGATTGTTTATCGATGTTAGGCTTAAGAAAACTGGCTAACTTCCTACACGGTAACTTGCTTGAACGTCTTAAGAAACATGAACCAATGCGTACTAAGGTTTTTATGGTTGTATTTAATGCATGAGCGAATTCTAGTGATCCCATGTTAGGAGCTTCCTAGCCGGCTCGACATAGGAGTGAAGTAGGAGCTTGTAGAGTTGGGGAAGTACGTACGCCACCCCACGATTGGTATTAAGGAATACACCCGTCATCCACGCAATTAATACACACTAATCAACCGGTAAAAGATAGTTAGGGAGTAAGGAAATCTAAGTAAACACATTTCTCTCCACATAAGTTTCACAACCTTTTCATTTTCAGTTATTTTATTTTATTTGCAATTGTAGTTATTTGGGTTAGTTGACTAGCATCTAATTCCGCCCACTCCTTCAAACCCGAGATTTTACTTGCTTTCATAAAATATAAAAATACAAAAAGAATCTTCCCTCACCCTTAGACCTATTAGAATAGTTTTTCAATCCTAACGACACTATTCCCCTAGAGAACGATCAATCCCCCGGTACTTGCCACTTCACTATACTACATCGGTCAGGTACACTGCCTGGTGGGGATTGCAAGCCTCTTGAGATCCCTCGAGAGGTAAAACCTGTTGTAAGGTCGCAAAACCACGCATCACACACATTGGTGGTTCCACAAGAAACGATTCTACATTGAATGGCACGCAGGAGAGGGTAGTCGTCAGGGTATACGCTCTACAATCTAAGAATCTTGTGTGTTATCAAAGTTGAAATTCACCCAATGTATGGGTATGAGTATCTAAAAAGGATAGTGCTTCGTCGTGCTGATCAGAAGGAGTATATTATTGCTGAAAGCGACTTCAAATATCTATCTCTAAGTGACTTCGAGGATCTCTTCCTTCTGAATCTTCAAGGGCACCTGGATCATCTTCCTCCTCGTGACAAGAAGGCTCTTTCTGCTGCTGTTAACTTATGGATCCGGGGTCTTGTCATCAGGCAAAGGGTAAGTGATTTTCAACTAGGGATTGAGAGCTACCAGACCAAACTCAATCTCACCAAGCCGAATTGGGAACGTAAGGGTCTCGAGTACATTCGCGACTTCAAAGTGATCGAATCTCCAAGAGCCGTCAAGTTCACTGACCAGCATGGAACTCCTATGATGATGCAACTCAGTGAGATTCATAAATTCAGCGATGGAACTCTGAGAATGATCGATGAAGCACTGGATTTCAGGGTTAAAGACGTCAAGATCAATCCTCACAACCCACAATTGAACACTCAATTCTGGACTGATCTGGATGTACAGAGGAGTAAAGAGTTTATGAGAGCCATAGAGCGAAGGCTGAAAACAAGAAGGATCTTTTGCAACCTGGAAAGCTTCGTTGGTGGTAGAGTTCGTGAAGGAGATTACTGACTGTTGGAAAGAACGACATGAGCTAATTCTCTCCATAAGTGTTCTTTGTAGTGTTGTTTTGGACACATGTAATTATATGATGTACTTTCCACTGATCTTGTAATACTCTATGTGTGATCTGTGTATATTAACAAGTGAATCTCCCTCTTTGCTTAAGGGGGAGCATAGTATGCTCCGAAATCAGAATACATTTAAACCAGACCACATTTTCTCCCAAAATTTCTAAACTTATTTAAATCAATTGGGATCACAAATCTCAAATGGTTTGAAATTTTTGATCGGGGGAGAGAATGTGATTTAAATATGAAATCTGATAAAATGTGATGATTTGGAAATTAAAGTAAACTCTCCCGTATGTGCTAAACTGCTTTGTATATCAATGCACATATTGAGGGGGAGCAAAATGTTTTGGACATAAAAGCAAGCTCTCCCATATGTGCTAAACTCTTTCATATATCGATGCACATATTGAGGGGGAGAAAATGGTTTTTAACAAAACATAAAGGATTGGGCATCTCATGCGAGTGTGGCTCAGACATAACAAATGAATTGACGAAACTTGAACTGTCATCAATCGAAAGGATGCGTCTTGGCCGGGTAATAATTTCAGGCTGGTCTAACCAGTGATGTAAGCGTGTCTCGAAAAAGACGTATCTGAGTAGAGTGTACCGTTTCGAGAAACTTTCTGTGGACTTGACCAGGCCGGGTAATAATTTCAAACTGGCCTAGCCAGTGATGTAAACGTGTCTCGAATCGGTCATGTTCACTGAAAGTTGATCAATTCAAAAGTGCGAGCTCTACCTAACATGTGCTAATTTATAAAACAATCACTCGAGCACATGTTGAGGGGGAGCATTTGAAAAATTCAAAACTCTCAAAGTGTCCGTAAAATGTGTTTCTTAATCATGAACACTTTGAGAGATTTTTCAAAGATTTGGTTTATGGCAATCGTGGAAGTACACCAAAAACCGACCATTTTTATGAATGTATGGAGTTATAAGGATGGTTAGGTTAGGCTCAAGTTCCCACGATCCCGCCAGAGCCGGAGGGATCTACCCAGGGACAATCCACTAGTTAGTGTAGAAGTCCTTAGGTATGATTAAAAAGGAGAAAAGTGGATAAGGGAAAAGTGCCGACTGATATGGAGCTAGTACTGGAACAAACCCAACAAGGTGCTAGTTATGAAGTCTCGGTATGCACTGAAGGGGTTGAAGAATGAAAAAGAAATGTAAAGGTAAAGGGTGAAAAGAAAGAAGCCCTCCTTACACTTTAGGCAGAAACCGGGTCAATTCATATGCTGTCAGAATCACTTAGATGATTGCTGGCATTGAAGACAAAGTATCATGGACCCAGTGATACGCTGCACAACCCTCCCTAGCCACTCAAGGTCCCTCAAAGGACTCTTGTTTCATTTGTCATGAAGCTCAATACATTTCTATCATCTCTCTCACTCCGAGTTAGATGATATTGATAAGGTGGCAGTCCTCTCCAGCCTCCACTCACTAAATCAAAACGCACTATCCAGTCTAGAGCCACGAGATGCAAAATAAGATCTCATAGGAACAAATGCTACTTCTACACTGGTTGGTCAACATTAATGACACCAGTTGTAATCTTAAGAGTCCTACGCAGATCTTAGCAATCTGCCAGAACATTTATGAGAGAAGTTACAAATGTAATTCTCAATGATTGAATGGAAATTCCTGCCAGGGTCAACATCAAACAGCCCTGAAAGCAGGTCACTTCGGTAATTCCCTGTGGATTACGCTTAGTGATTACGACGGTTCCAAACGGTCTACAGTCGTGGAGTGATCTCCAGCGACTCACCTAATCGTTGATATACTACGGTACGATCTTAAAAAGCCCTCTGTGGGTTTTCGATTAGGAACGGTCCTGGTAAGGATTAGAGAGAGTTTTCACACTATGCTGTTAACAATCTCGAAGTCCAAACCTGTAAGTACCGGTCGATTTGTTGCTAACTGTCGTATGCAGGAACTTCTGGCGGTTGTAGCTGTTGAATGCTGTAGCTGGTTGCAGTTGTAGCTGGTTGCAGAAAAGATGCCAATCCTCTACCACATGTTCACACTACATCATCATCTTAATCAAAGAAGTCATGATCAACCTAAAGACCCTTAACACAGCTTCTGCAAACTCTGATGCTGAAGATCATGACACCAAATAGTGTGAGCATGTCGGCTCTAAGATTATCACATCACGTGGAGACATACTACTGAAAGATGGCTTGATGATACATGTTGGATGATATTTTCGAAGAATACTCAGAGTCATTCAAGACAAAGGAAAAGTCATCAAAAGTTCACTGCTGTATGCACAAGGATCTATGATATTGAAGGATCGATGTTTACGAGCTATGAAGTCAAGATCCAAGGATGAAGTGCTAGAATTCAGAACATTACTTCCGGGGTGACCTCCCTTAGGGGGAGATTGTTAGGAATACAAATTTTCAGTTGAAGACTCGGTCACCCCGAGTACTTATTAGCACATCATAGCTCATAGGATTATTTGTATTATTATTAAGTAGTTTAGTCCTTATTAGTATTGTGGAGTGGGTCAGGTCTTTACCCACTGTCAGCTCGCTCCACAGCCCGCTAGGGGCACAATATGTATGTAGTATAAATACCCCTTCCCACCTTTGGGAAGGGTTGGACCTTTCAAGCTAATAGATCACAAGTTACTTTCTCTTACTAAGGCTCCCATTCTCTCTCTCTAAACTCTCTTCTATTCGATCCATACTAGTCCCAATCTTGTGTTTATGTGTTAGTGAATATCCTACATTCTATTTAAAATTAAATACTTGATTTAAAATTAAATACTTTGATTAAAAATTAAATACTTTTATAAAATAAAATAAAATATATTTAATTTAAGTACTTTTATTTAATATATACTTAAGTTTAAAGTTGAAAAGTAAATACCGAAAAAGTAAAAAGAGGATAATAATTTTAGGACGAGAAAGTATTACCTGCTACTATTTCTTGAAAGTTGTAGTCGACAAATATATTCAAAGTCCATGTGATTGGTTCTAGGGTTGCTTTCAACATTGAGATAACTATGAGGCCCTCAACCTTCTTATGAATGTGTACTATATATATACCATAACAATACACGAGATGTTAAACGAATGATCCGAGCAATTATATAACTCGTGCTTAACAACAAAGTTCTAGCTTATCTTGTTCTAGTTTGAAAGATGCAATTCCTAACTAATGAGCCGAGTTGTTTCATTTGCTTGTCGAGTTGTTTCATTTGCTTGCCGAGTTGTTTCGTTTGCTTGTCGAGTTGTTTCGTTTGATATGGTTCTACGCGAGATGTTAAACGAATGATCCGAGATGATATAGTTTTAAACGAGATGTTAAACGAATGATCCGAGATGATATGGATGTACACGAGATGTTAAACGAATGATCTGAGATGATATGGTTCTACGCGAGATGTTAAACGAATGATCCGAGCAATTATAGAACTCGTGCTCAACAACAAATTTCCAGCTTATCTTGTTCTAGTTTGAAAGATGCAATTCCTAACTAATGAGCCGAGTTGTTTCATTTGTTTGCCGAGTTGTTTCATTTGCTTGCCGAGTTGTTTCGTTTGCTTGTCGAGTTGTTTCGTTTGATATGGTTATACACGAGATGTTAAACGAATGATCCGAGATGATATGGTTCTACGCGAGATGTTAAACGAATGATCCGAGCAATTATAGAACTCGTGCTCAACAACAAAGTTCCAGCTTATCTTGTTCTAGTTTGAAAGATGCAATTCCTAACTAATGAGCCGAGTTGTTTCATTTGCTTGCCGAGTTGTTTCGTTTGCTTGTCGAGTTGTTTCGTTTGATATGGTTCTACACGAGATGTTAAACGAATGATCCGAGATGATATGGTTCTACGCGAGATGTTAAACGAATGATCCGAGCAATTATAGAACTCGTGCTCAACAACAAAGTTCCAGCTTATCTTGTTCTAGTTTGAAAGATGCAATTCCTAACTAATGAGCCGAGTTGTTTCATTTGCTTGCCGAGTTGTTTCGTTTGCTTGTCGAGTTGTTTCGTTTGATATGGTTCTACGCGAGATGTTAAACGAATGATCCGAGATGATATGGTTGTACACGAGATGTTTAACGAATGAGCCGAGATGTTAGGGTTGTACACGAGATGTTTAACGAATGAGACGAGATGTTATACACAAGAAACCCTAGATAATATCACACCATCTGTCAACAAAAAACTTCTACGCGAGATGTTAAACGAATGATCCGAGATGTTGTTGTTGTTGCTGTTATTGTCGTTGTTGTTGTTTGTTGTGTTATTATTGTTGTTTAATAAAATGTTGTTGTTGTTGTGAAAACTGATGTCGAACGTGCTTTATATTTTTAATTCGTACGCTTTAATGTTGGAGTAATACGTATGTTTTAAATTACATATGCACAAACAATGGAACTGAAGGAACAATATCACAACTAACAAACACGAAGGCAAACCGTTTATTTAAAATGCTTATATGGTAGTAATAACTAAGAGCCGGTAGTTGGAGAGTAGTAAATGTCTTCACCTGTAAATTTTGAATGCTTATATGGTAATAATAAGTATGGCCTGCACCTTTACTATACCACCATTTATTAAGAGTACGTTTCTTAATAGATATACATGTATGACTTGGTATTTTTCTTATTGAGTAAAGAAATTACATATAAGATAATCTTGCAGATACATTCGACTTGAGGCCTGTTGAACCTAAGACCTTGATAGATCTTTGAGCACTCTTAGATCGTTAGTAATGTTTATGTAATCACAAACACACTAATAGAAAGTCTCTAACACTTGTATTTTAAAGCGGAAATAAACACAAGCAAGAACACAAATAACTAAGAACACTTTGATCCTCTATGGATCATTTATTAAACTAAAACTTTTTTTTTTCTTAACTCCTCCCTCATACATAATAACGTGTTCCTTTTATAGATAAGAAACCCTAAATCCGTTTCACTAGAAAACCCTAAACCGTTTCACAAGAAACATATATCTAAAAACTAACAGAAAATATGCTATATAATTTCCTAATAAAAGTTGTGCATATCCAAACTAATAACAAAGTACGCTGAATATCTATATCAGCAGAAACACACTCCGCAGAATCTCTACTTCCGCAGAAACATTCTTCAGCAGAATCCAACCCTTCAGCAGATTCCATCAGCAGTAACCATCAGTAGAATTCTTCCTTAGCAGAATTCCCAACAATCCTCCCCTAATCTTGAATTTGACATGGTTAAGTTCAAGATTCTTGATAGATCTCTAACACTTCAGAATAAGAGGATTGAATTCGAACATCATCAGCAAAGAATCAAAAGAACCACATCTCTATGAATGGCAAAACTCTAAACTTCAGGTCTTTGCAGCAACAAATGACATAATGTACATCAAAACAATTTAGTTTCAGACTATTCTCATCACATCTAGGTGTGTAAACTCCTGTGAGAGGTGAATCATTGAAAATAATGGATTTGATGTCTCTTTACCAATAGCCATCACTACTGGAGTAGCCAAATGTTTAAGTTCGAAAACGATGGTACATTGATAACCATCTGATTTTGAGTAAACCAGCAACTATAAACGGATTTGAGATGTCTTTACCTGTAGCCGTTTGCTCAGGACTAGCCAATTCTTTGATTTCAACTGAACCTTGGTGAATTGAATACCAAATATGGATACCAAATGTCTTTACCACAAACCATACTTTTGTGGACTTGCCAATTCTTTGGATCCCAGAAAGGGTTACATCCATGGTGAATTGAGAACCATTTCAACTCTCAAAACTTAATCATGGGTGAGTTGAAGTACCCTATAGCTTTGAGCAAGCTATTACAGCTATCAACAGATTTGATGTGTCTTTACCAAAGCTGTACCCTTTGGACTAGCCAACTCTTTGATGGACACAAGTCACATCTGGTGAGTTGATAACCATAAACAGAGTTATACAACAAACCTGCAGAAAAATTAGTATACAAATATAAAAGGTTTTTTTTTTTTTTTTTTTTTTTTTTTTTTTTTTTTTTTTAATCTAAGAAAATAAGAATGAAATAAGAAATAAATGAAATAAAGAAAGATAAGATACAAAAATAATACACAATACCAGAATCAAGTAGAAGCTTGGTGTTGCATAAGCTTGGACTTGATTAACCCAACCAATTGTGCAGCATGAGTCTCATCATTAGCCACTGGATCAGGAGGAACCTCCAATTTGGTTTGAAGCATACGTTTCAGCAGATTAATAGACCAAGGATAATGCTGATCCGAAAACATACACACCCTAATGCCAGACTTTGTTTCAACAACATGCACATTAGGCATAGGGTAAAACCTCCAAGTATCAACCTCCCATGTGTGTGAATTCTCCCAAAGTGAGTAGCCTTTTCCATTAGGTGAGTGAGAATCAAACAGAACTTGCAGATCTCCCAATAAGTATAAACCAGCACCCTGTGGTGGATGAGAGGTATAATACTCAGTAACCATTCCATAGAGAGTATGCAAATCTTGCCTATCCACCAAGTGAAGTATTTCTTGCAAGAAAGTAAACTCCATATAGGATTGATCTTGCCTATAAATGGTGTTTATCTGCCCATCTGTCAATGTCCATTTGACCAACACATTGTATGAACCCTCAGGAAATGTCTCAGAAGAACCCACTTTAATAAAGGTTGAATCAGCAGCATTGAGATCTATATGCTTAGAAGAACTCCCCTTTTTAGACTTATGTGCTCTAGAAATCTGCTCTCTAGCTATCCTCACAGATCTTCTGATAGCAATTTGTCTGCTGTGAGCCATCCTTTTCTTTCTTCTCCCAGGTATATATATCCCCAAAGGACTAACATTTTCAGATGCACCAGAAGCATCTTCAGCAGAAATGGAAGAAGAGGGAATAGAAACACCTTCTGCAAGCAACTTCTCAGTATCTTCTCTGATCTTTCTAGCCTCAGCAGCTTCTAGTTCAGCTTTCCTCACCAAATCTGCATTGTAGTTGGAGATAAGTGATTCCTCTTGTTCAGCAGATGCAGAAGAAGGAATGTTAGCAGCCTCAGTAGATAGATTGCCTTCAGGAGTTGCCTCAGCAGAAACAGCTTGAGGGAGCAGTTGGTCTTTATCACCAGAAGATGAAGTACCAAGTTCAGCTGTTTTGGTTCTTTTAGCTTCAGAAGCATCTATACTAGCACTAGGCCTCTTCAATGAAGTTTGAGGGGAGTGAATAGCCTTCATAATCTGATTATATGTTTGATGCAAATCAGATTCAGATAAGGCCCATACTTGCTTCTTGGACAAAGCAGAGTTATATACAGAAGTATATTGATGATAAACCACATTCCTCATATAATTCTTGGTTTGTGCCTCAGTCTGAGTTTTAGCTCTCTTAGCTTTGGCCTTCTGTGTAGCAAGTGCCTTTCTCCTTTCTGCTGCAGCTTTCTTCCTCTGTTGACCAAGAGCTACCATTTGTGCAGCAAAGTTGTTGCTATCAAAATCAACTCCTAAGATGCTTTGGGCCAAAGTAGGATTGGAAGCAGCTTGTTGAGTATAAGAATCCCATTGTGCATCAGTAAAATGAACTGATTGCTCATCTAGTTCTCTTTGCCTTTCAGGAGGCAAATCTGAAGTAAATTGAGCTGTCATCTTTTGTGCTAAAGCTTGACTCTTCATCATATCCTCATATTCTTTAACCAATCTAGCTTGCTCCTTCCTTTCTTTTGCACTTACAAGATCTGTACCAAGATCTTCATCAGCCATCACTCTTTGCTCATTGCCAGAGATGTTAACACTAGATACTCTGTCAATATTTTCAGAAGAACCTCCAATAGAAGCATCAGCAGAAACATGTTGAGTGGTAGATTCAACATGTGGAGTAGAAACCTCAGCATTAGGATTCAAAACAAAGGATCTCCCAGCAACAAACACTTCAGCAGAAACTTCAGAAGGTGTGACATCAGCAGAAGCCACATTAATCATAGATGCATCTGCCTTAACATGATCACCATCAACATGTTCTTGAGCAACATTCAAACTTGGCATTGTAGAGTCCTTGCTCACGTACTGTCTTCTCCTTTTTCTATAGAACTTAATCTGATCCTTTTGTTGTGAAGATTCAGCAGCTATGGGTGAAGAAGTATGAGTCTGCTGAGCAGCTTCAGCCAATAAAATAAGATGATCCAAATAAATATCCTCCTGCTCTTCATCAGAGGCAAACACAAACTTCCTTTTCTTTTTCTGTCCAAATTGATCCTCTAACTCCTGAACCCTTCTTTTCAACATCACAATCTCATCACCAAGTGAGGTTTTGGTATTTGCAAGCTCCTTTTTCAACTTCTCAATTTCTTGATCATTCCTGTTGAGCAAATTATACAGAGAAGTGAGAGTAATAGGGTCCTCAGCTCCACCAGCAGATGTCTCAGTGGTAAAGGGAGCTTCATTGGGCCTTTCAGAAGAAATATGTATATTCTCAAAAGTAGGAATGCTTTCATCTATTGGGTCTCTAAAAGGGCTAGGTGTGGACAGTCTTATAGTCTCATCTTCAAGAGGTGTAGGCACATGAGTATCATGAGACTGAATTGTCTCCTCAACCTCAGGAACAAGCTCTTCAGGAGCTTCATGAGTTTGTGTAGGAATAGGACTGGGTGAAACATGTACAGGTGAAGGTGTAGGTTGGTCAGAAGAAACAATGGGTGCTTCAGCAGTTGTAGATGGACCCTCATCCCTTTCCACTGATGGATTACCATCAGCAGTAACACTTGGTAATGATGGAGTACCATCATCAGCAGCATTGGGAGATGGTGGAGCATCAGCAGCATTACCCTCATCAGCATCATCATTGCCATGAGGCAACATACCTTATAGCAGAGGGTGATGTTCCCCAACATAGTGAGTTTTCATCGAAGCAAACAACTTAGCACTAAGGGCTCCTATGGGATAATGGCCTCTATCTTGGGTATTGATGTCTAATATTATTTGAAGAAACCTAGGGTACATGAGAAACTTATGCTTTTTCTTTTGAATATTTTCAACCATATTATCAAAAATAAACTTAGAGAAATTATAAGTTAAACCCTGTGATAGACATACTATACCACAACCCAATTGGGTAGAGAATTGATCCCATCCTCCAGACTTGTTGCTGATGCACTGAAGCAATGTGTGCACCAAAAACCTCCACTTGGGGCAAAACTTGTTCTTGAGCCACATAATTGTATCCAAACTTTGATAACCAGCAGCTCTCAGCCCAGCAAGTATTTCTTCAGCGTTGGTGTGATAGACACCACCTTCATCATCTAGTTGTAATCTTTCCCTAATCAAAGCTTCAGTCACCACATACTCTGCTCCATCAATCTTTCTACAATCTCTGTATCAGAACGTTTCTCAGCAGATGCCCAAAATTGCTTGATCAAAGATTCGTGTACTACATCTGGATAATGAGTTAGTGCAAAGTGAAGCTTGGAACGCTTCAAAAAATCCACCATAGGTTCGTACATTTCGTGTCCCTTTGCTTTTCCCAGAAAAGCAACTTTGTTATGATCCTTCTTAAATTGTAGGGCCGCCATTGAAGAAATTATAAGAGATATGGTATGAATCAAGTGAATGGAGAATAGGTTTAGATTGCTTGAAGAGGGAATAAGTTGTTTTGGGCGAAGATTATATGAAGTAGGTTATAAATAGAAGTTACCCAATTATGGTCAAAATTTATCGGAACTAATTGTTGACCGTATCTGACGTGTAAAGTAACTTCAACATTCAAAATTAACTCTTCAGCAGAAATGACGGTCAATCTGCTGAAGTGAAAAGTCAATCAGCAGAATCAACTCAAGAGTAATAATATCTTCAGTAAAGATCTTGAGTTTTACTTTGCCACCCAACTCGCATTAATTACCATCAACACTTGACTTCGCCTATAAAATAACCACAAATCACAATCCGCACAAATCACTTAACCCTAATTTACCATCAAACCCTCATTCAATCCAAAAACAAACATCAACACCATGACCAACCAACCAGAAGTAGTTGATCTCACTTCTGAGTCATCAGCAGACTCAGGAGATAACATTCCTCAATCATCCACACAACCTTCCCATAGAAGGTATGGTCTTACCAAAGAACAAGCCCGCAAGAGAAAGCATGATGTGGGCTCCTCAAGCAGACCCAACAATCCACCCAAACCTCCATCATCATCATCATCTTAGGATAGTCGTCCTTTATTTCGATATCCTTACCAAGATGAGCCTCGTACTTTAAAGTCCCCCTTTCTCCCTTCATCTGAAGATGATAGTGTGGTGGATCCAAATGATTCACCTAGGGGCTCTGATGACTTCACAGAGCATCTTGAGCCAATCTTCAATAGATTGGTGAGAGAGGAAGAGGAGAGGGAAGCAGCAACAGCCAGGGAAGAGAATCCCCAACCTTCACAACCCCAACCTAGGCCACACACCAGAAATCCACCACTCCCAGTGACAAAGGAGGTGGTTATTGGTCTTCCTGCTCCAAGGACTGGTGTTTCATACCACAGAGACACAGGAAAGGGCAAGGGTGCAGAGGTGGCCGGTAAAGGAAAGGGTAAAATGGAGTAGGTGATGATAAGATGTTGCCAAGGACCAAAGATATAAAACTAGGTTCTTCAGCATCTTCATTCCTGGTCCTCCATCTCCAACAACTTTTGAAACCCTGATGATAGGATTTAGAGTCTGTGTAGGTTATCTTGTATAGGAATGGTCTTTTATTACAATTTGAAGTTGTTTGTATGCTGTAATTTCTTTTGAATGAATGAACAACTTCTCTTTTATCTTTCAATGACTATCACTTGAACTGTACTTCAGCACTTCCAATCAGCAGAAACAATCTTTAACCTTACCTGACCATGTCCCATATAACGAATCTTGATGAACTTCCACTTAAGATCAGTAACTACTCATTCATCAAGGCATTCTGCAAAACAGACACATAAAAACAAACCAAACCAAACAAAACTTAAAGTACATTAGTTGGTTAGTATGTTAGTAAACATAATATACAAAATATTACAAATTTTACAACAACAATCCTCCCCTGAGGCATATGCCTCCCCTGAGGCCTATGCCTCCCCTCAAACTATGCTGTTAAGGGTTAAGCATCCCAATATGGACAACTAAGTGTTGAAACCTAGGCCCATCAAAAGCTTTAGTCAATAAATCTGCCACATTATCATCTGTGTGAATCTTAATCACCTTTATCAAATGTTTTTCATATGCATCTCTTATAAAATGGTGCCTGATCTCAATATGCTTAGTTCTATTATGAAAAACTGGATTTTTAACAATGCAAATGGTACTTTGATTATCAATAAAGATTGTGGTGTTCATGAAATTAAACCCATAATCTAGCAATTGATTTTGTATCCAAAGAACCTGACCACAACAGTTGGCAGCAGCAACATACTCTGCTTCAGTAGTTAAGGTAGCAACAATAGATTGTTTCTTGCACTGCCATGAAATCAATCTTCTTCCAAGAAATTGGCAACCTCCAGTTGTGGATCTCCTATCCAAATTTGCACCAGCATAGTCACTATCACTATATGCTTCCAACTTAAAAGGAGACTCTTTTGGGTACCAAAGACCTAAGTTAGGTTGGCCTTTGAGGTACTTGAAGATCTTTTTGACTGCATTCAAATGGGAAGTGAGTGGAGTGACCTGATGTCTAGAACAAGCACTCACAACAAATGTAATGTCAGGCCTTGAAGCTGTCAAATACATCAATGACCCAATCATGGATCTGTATAGGTGAACATTCACTGCAGGATCTGGTTCAAGATTGTTCTTTGGTTTTGGAGCTTCATAAGGTGTAGTGGCAGTTCTGACATTTTCCATATCAAACTTCTTCAAGATATCCTTCACATACTTGTCCTGACTAATAAAGATACCATCTTATTTCTGCTGAACTTGTAAACCCAAAAAGAAAGTAAGCTCCCCCATATCACTCATCTGAAACTCTCCCTTCATCAATTCCTCAAACTCCCTGCACCAAGCTTCTTTAGTGGAGCCAAAGATAATGTCATCCACATAAACCTGCACAAGAATTATATCCCTGGAATTCTTCTTAATGAAGAGTGTTTTGTCAATGGCACCTCTTCTGTATCCATGCTTCAGCAGAAATGCAGAAAGCCTAGCATACCAAGCTCTTGGTGCCTGATGTAGTCCATAGAGAGCTTTTACAACCTTGTAAACATGTTTTGGATTATCTGGGTCTTCAAAACCTTTGGGTTGAGTAACATATACTTCCTCTTCAATTTCACCATACAGGAAAGCACCTTTCACATCCATCTGATATACCAGGAAACCCATATAAGATGCATAGGCCAAGAAGATTCTGATGGCCTCAACTCTAGCTACTGGAGCAAATACTTCAGTATAATCAACTCCTTCCTCTTGTCTGAACCCCTGAGCCACCAATCTTGCTTTCTTTTTAACCACAATACCCCTTGCATCTCTTTTATTCTTCAAAATCCATTTTGTCCCAATGGCTATCTTCCCTTCAGGTAGTGGTACCAAGATCCAAACCTGCTGATTCTTGAATTGTTGCATCTCATCTTGCATTGCTTCAAGCCAATTTGAATCTTCAAGAGCTTGAGCAACACTTGTTGGTTCCACTTGAGAAAGAAAGCAGGCAAACATACAATGCTTAAAGTCTGTATGATTGTCCCTTTGCTGATTTGAGACATAGGAAAGAAAAGCAACTTGACCATACTTAGAACCCTTCACAGTACTTCTAGTTCTAACAGGTGCTTGAGGATCACCAAGAATATTGGATTGGGGATGAGCAATGTTGATCCTTTTGGTAGCATTGGGGTTGACATCAATTGTGGTGTCAAGATTGTTCACATTGGGTCCAAAATCACTATCATAGGAGGCTGAGTTGAAGATACCAGCTTTGGGTTGGTGATTCCCAAGATCAGAAGGACTTGGAAAACGTGTATATGGCTCTTCAAGGTCTGTGGACACACTAGGAGAAATGGGAGAACCTTCAGGAGAACTGTCAGCAGAATTGGTGATGTCAGGGGAAACAGAAGGCCTATCAGCAGAATCCTGGTTTCCACTGACTGGTTGTGCTAACTCCACACCAACTCTTTCAGCTTCTTGATTGGCTGCATGCTCCTGCTTCTTGAGTCTAGCAAGGTCCTCTGCATAGTGTGACTCATCTTCAAGCTCATCAGAAGTTTCTTTAGAGCTATCACCTGCAAAATGGTTAGGAGAAAAAGAAGGTACAACAATTGGTTGTTCATCATGCTCAGACTCACTATCTGAGTCAACATCCATGGTACCAACTCTGTTTGTGGGAGACTCTTGAGAACCTGCAGATTGGTTAGCAACATATCTAGTATAGCCCAAGTAATCAGTTAAGTAATCCAGGTCAAAATACCAAGCATGACCTTGACCCTGAACATTAGGCTTGTCTTCTAGGTATCTCAGGTTAAGGGTCTCCTCAATCTTTTTAGCATTTAAATTATATACCCTATAAGCCTTACTATGTGCTGAATAACCTACAATATACCCCTCATCAGCTTTTTCATCAAACTTCCCCAGTGGATCACTAGTTTTCAAAATGGTCACTTGACATCCAAAAGGTTTGAGATAATGAATATCAGGAACATTCCCAGTGAGAAGTTCATAAGGTGTCTTAAAATGAGGTCTAGTGATGGATACCCTGTTCAAAACATAACAAGCAGTGCTTACTGCTTCAGTCCAAAACATAGTGGGTAATTTAGAGTCTGCAAGCATGGATCTTGCTGCCTCTATTAAGGTCCTATTCTTTCTTTCAGCAACCCCATTTTGCTGTGGTGTTCTTGGATTGCTATAGTCCCTTTTTATCCCCTTAGACTGACAAAGTTCTATTAAAACAGCATTTTTGAACTCTGTCCCATTATCACACCTAATACCTTTAACCTTTTTGTTTAGCTGGTTTTCAACAAGGGTAATGAATTCTTTTAAAATTGGAGATGTTTCATCTTTAGTTTTCAAAAAGAATACCCAACAAAACCTGCTATAGTTATCAGTGATTACCAGGCAGAAGTACTTGTGATCAATACTTCTGATTTGAGTTGGACCAAAGAGATCCATATGCAGCAACTGAAGAGGTTCTGAGATGGTTCTCACAGCAGTAATAGCTTTGTATGAGGCTCTATGTTGCTTTCCTTTGTTGCAGGCAACACAATTGTGCTCATTGGTGAAGACTTTGGAGGGAAGTCCATGAACTAGACCAAGTTTAGAAAGCTTGTTAATGGTCTTGAAATTCACATGAGCCATCCTTCTATGCCATTTTGTAGACTCATCCAGGGATGCTTTAGCCACCAAACATGTTAGGTCACCTTCAGGTTGAACATCATTCAAATTGAATGTGTACAAATTGTAACTTCTGGGAACTCTCAGCAGAATTGTTGTATCTTCTGGAAGTTTGAAGTCTTTAGAGAGCACAAGACATTCATCCTCAGAGAAGAATACTTTGTTCTTGGTGTCACATATTTGTGATACTGAGAACAAATTGAAATGTTGCAGTTCCTTCACATAATACACATTCTCAAAGTCCAAATTAGGTGTTCTGATGGTTCCTTTCCCAGTGATTCTACCATCTCCTCCACCAAAAGTCACATTGCCTCCTCCTTCTATGGGTACAAAATCATGCATCATCTCAATATTTCCTGACATACTCCTGGAACAACCACTATCTACTATGCCTACTTCTTTACTTTTCAGAGGATGATCCTACAACAACAACAAAAATATATACAAGATATAAGTACACACTGGAGACTCAAGTCATTTCTGACTTGAGCCTGCCTTGTGGATCATAAGAGATAGGCCATGTAGATGTATAAGATCCACCATTGTTCTTGGACCTGCTATTATAATTAGGTTCCTTTTTAGTCCAAAAACAACCTGCTGAGGGCTTAACAGCAGTATCCCAATTTCCCTTACCCACATACATTGGGTCAATAAATATAGGCCAATAACCATTCTGAAAGTATGAACTAGTTGGTCTCACATATGGTCTAGTAACAGGTCTTCTCCTAGCAGATGGAGAATATCTATCAGCAGAATTGCTGGACTTATGAGTTGCTTGTGGAACATATGGTGGTATATCCTTAACATTATTCCACATTGGTCTAGGTTTATTTTAATCAGCACATACACCCATTCTTTGCTCATGAAAATTACAATCCTTAATCAAATGAAATTTACTTCCACACACAAAACATTTCTTCTTTTTAGAAGATTTATTAAAAGTGAAAGATGTTCCATTACATGCAAAATTATTCAAACCACTAACATTAACAGGATTGTTTTTGACAGAATTAGAAACATTGTTTTGCAAAGAATTAAAAGACAAGTCTACAGAAGAAACTGTCTTGGACTTTGATTCCTCAACAACAACTCTAATAGACTTGTAGGGAGTCTTGGGTGTAGGCTTTGGTGAGGTCTTGGGTGAGGTCTTAGGAAGGTCTAACTTTTCACTTGAATCACAACTGGTAGTAGACCTTTGGTCTGAGGACATGTCACTAGAAGAACAAGAGACATAGTCAGTAGAATTAGAATCAGGGTCTGGCAAGTCAATTGACTTTTTGCCATAAAGATGGTGTGATCCATCAAAGTCTGTGGTGGTGGTGTTTGAGGGCATGTGTTCTCCTCTTATAGGTCCAGGTACAGCATGTAAGTTTCCTTCTTTAACAAAATTTGATAAGCCTGCTGGTGTAGATTTACCCTTATCATCCCTAGCCTCTAAACCAACATATTTTCTAAAGCCTAAACCTATACTAGAGTTTACAGGTTGACTATTATAGAGACAGTTAGATAACTTATCACCTGACATTAACCAAACATTATGATTAGCTATTTCCTTCTCTAATTTCTCTTTCAGCACATGGTTTTCAGATTCTACATCAGCTTTTTCTTTCTCAGTTCGTTTTAAATCAATTCTAGTACATTTCAAATCACTTTCCAACACCCTTATCTTTTCATCATAAGCAAGCTGATTCTTTTGAAACCAAACCTTTTGTTTTTCTAGAGTTTTTAAAGCCTGTTTTAAAGACTCAACTTCTACATAACATTTATTATATTTAGGTTTCAATTCATCATAAGCCTCCTTAAGTTCATTATATCTTTCACTACAACCAAAAACACAATTATGTACCTGAGAGATGCCCATTAAGGCAACTTGATCATGTTGATCCTCTGCAGTACAGCATGCCAGCAATCCACTCTGCCCAGAAGCTTCATCATTATCAGGTTCATGCACCTTCCAATTGACATGATCATCCAGAGTGACCAAAGCTCCAGCTTTCCCAGTTTTCACTTGTTTCTGCTGATAGGTAGTATACCTAACCTCATCACCAGCCTTCCTATCCTTGCATTCTCTTGAGAAGTGACCCATCTGACCACATGTATAGCATTTGACCTTCCTCCTGTCAAATCTAGCAGAGTCTCTTCCCTTGAACCCAAACTTTCTTCCTGACTTGTCTTCAAACCTTTTGATGTTCATTGAGAGCATGGCCACCTGTCACTTCAAGTTCATCTCTTCCATATCCAGAGGATCCACTTGATCAAAATCCTCAAAAGCAAGTTGCTGCTGATGATCATAATCAGCAACAAAAGATTGAATAACATCTTCCAATACACCACTAGACTTTGGTTGAGAATTTGGTCTGGTGTTGTTGTAGGAAGATGATGCTGAGGAGCTTGGGCTTGAAGCTTGATTCATCTTATTGGAGGTGGTTCTAACAAAGGCTGAGTAACTGGGAGTGGATGAACGAATGGGACTTCTAACATCAGGCTCAAGAGTTTTGAGCTTGTTGTAGAGATCATCAAAAGAAAGCATATCCAATCCACCTTTAGCTTTGAGTGCAATGCTCACATGCAGCCAAGATGGAGGTAAAGATCGTAGGAACTTTGCATTGCAATCCTCATTGTCTGGCCTGGCCTTTAGCTGATTCAATTGACTCAAAATCTTATGAAACCTGTCATACCCCTTGTGAATACCTTCTTCCTTAGAGATTTGGAATTCTTGAAACTGCTGTTTCAACATTGATTTCCTCATCCTTTTTGACTTATCATTCCCACCAAACCTAGCCTTGATGGCCATCCAGATGTCCTTTGCATCCTCCAAATAGTGAAAATCACCAATGTGATCATCTGGAATAGCCTGAAGGAGAATGGACCTCACTTTATTCTCTCTCTGTACAGTAAGAATCTCTTCAGCAGTTTGAGGATCAACAATGGTAACAACACCATCAGCATCTTTGATGTGCTTCTTCAAAGTATTTCCCTTTTTGACAATTTCCCAAAGATTCCAATCTACATTAGTGATCCAGTTCTGCATCTTCATAGCCCACAATTCATATTCTTCCTTCCTGAGGTATGGGAACTTTGCATTGCTGTTGGTGAGAGTGAGTTGTTGAAAAGATAAAGATGTGGTGTTATGGTTGTTGTTGACTTCTGAGCCATCTTCTGATCCAGGCATGGTTTTGGTTGAGGGGGTGTAAAGAAAGGATGTTCTTAGTATCACAGAGACTCTCCCGAGGCTCTGATACCACTTGTTGAACCTAAGACCTTGATAGATCTTTGAGCACTCTTGGATCGTTAGTAATGTTTATGTAATCACAAACACACTAATAGAAAGTCTCTAACACTTGTATTTTAAAGCGGAAATAAACACAAGCAAGAACACAAATAACTAAGAACACTTTGATCCTCTATGGATCGTTTATTAAACTAAAACTTGTTTTTTTTCTTAACTCCTCCCTCATACATAATAATGTGTTCCTTTTATAGATAAGAAACCCTAAATCCGTTTCACTAGAAAACCCTAAACCGTTTCACAAGAAACATATATCTAAAAACTAATAGAAAATATGCTATATAATTTCCTAATAAAAGTTGTGCATATCCAAACTAATAACAAAGTACGCTGAATATCTATATCAGCAGAAACACAACTCCGCAGAATCTCTACTTCCGCAGAAACATTCTTCAGCAGAATCCAACCCTTCAGCAGATTCCATCAGCAGTAACCATCAGTAGAATTCTTCCTTAGCAGAATTCCCAACAAGGCCCAATTTGCAAAGATGCGAACACTCTTAATTTATTTCTTTTTACTGTATTTAAATTTTGTCTTACAACGATCACAAAGATTGGTTCTGGTATTAAGTAAGAGGAAACAAAGAAATGAAAAACTACGTTAATGTTAAGGATTTTAATGGTGTTCCAGAATGTCGGATGTAAAACTTAATGGATTAGCAGCGGTATCAATTTGAAAAGATAGTTTGTAGCAACTGTCCACCAATATTTGATTATAGCTATAAAATGCTAGAACTGAAGGAACAATATCACAACTAACAAACACGAAGGCAAACCGTTTATTTAAAACACACAAGAGTTCTCAACCACATACATTTCATACAGAATCAAACGAAATAACTCGACAAGCAAACGAAACAGATCAAACTAAACAACTCGACAACCAAACAAAACAACTCAAACTAAACAACTCGACAACCAAACGAAACAGATCAAACGAAACAACCCGTTTATTATTTTTTTTGCGGCTACTTCCCGCTTTGCTGGAACTCGCACCATCTTTTCCCTTCCTTGCTCTCATTTCCTTGATATGTGCAAACGTAGCTTCGAGATTTGTTACTCTATTTTCTAGATTACCAAATTTGGTGTCGAGGTCCAACGTGCTTTCAGCTTCATCGTCACCTCCAACAGCAGCAGCTTGAGCTTCATCAGCACGTTGAGCTTCAGCAGCATCTAGCTCTTCCAAATACTCTCTATAGTACGACTTTCTCCTCAACCATTCCAGAATCTTGTCTCTCTGCCACGGTGCACAGTTCGCATAAGAACCATATTCATAAAAAATTTCCCAGCCCCAATGAAGTATAATTTCATTATACAGGAGAACGTGTGATAAAGCCTTTGACCATTCCTGTTCCGGCGTTAAACCATCCATTGTGTTATGTGTGTTTTTTGTGAGAATTTACGTTTTTTGTGATAATTTCATTATACAATATATATAAGTAAAAAATTGGCGGGGTGAAAGGAAAATTTGGCGGGAAATATTACCGTTGACATGTCGTCGGCGTCATAAAGGCGGGAAAAAACCCCGCCCAATTATTCGCTATTATTCACACGCGGGAAAAGTCAAAATCTTGACTAAATAGGTACCGACGACTTGTCGTCGGTACAATAACGCTAACGGCAAAATAGTTCTTAATCAATCGCTAATCTCACGCTAATCACAATTATTTTTTTGTTTATATCCTGCCGACGACATGTCGTCGACATAATATTGGCGAGTCAAACTCCCGCCCAGGTTTTCACCAGGTTTTGGAAAGTCAAACATTGGCATCATTATACCGACGACGTGTCGTCGGTTTTGAACAAACTTAAAAATTCAACGCACCCTTGGCTCGGTCAAGCCAGGTTTTTGTCGTTTAGTGTAATATGCCGACGACATTGTGTCGTCGGCATCGTGCTCGTCGCCCGTTCTTTGTTTTCTTGTAGTGACTGTCCCCACAAAGTTCACTCAAGTCATGTCGATTTTCTTGAGATGATAATTGCTTTTCATTTTGCCCTCATAAATGGGTAAATAGTATAGTGGTGAAAATTTATCCGATAGTTGTATTATACTAAAGTGATTAAGGACATTTGCAATTTTGTGGAGATATAATATTCAATTCTTGTGCTACTCTATAGATTTTTGTGAATTTTTGTTATTCAACTTTTTATTTTTGCTTCAACTACTTGTGTTAATATCAATAAGAAAAAGTAAGTATGTGCTAAATGTCGGGCATATCATCACCAATTTTTAGTATTGGTTTCCACATGCAAACATATACCAAAAAAGTTCATTTTCATTCAAAGTAAAATTAATTTCATTATAGCAACAAAGGTCGAGTTACTGATATAACCCGACTTGGTACGTACTTTTGATTTTTGCCCCCTCTTGAAAGTTTTTTTGGTACCGCCCTTGCATATCGTATCGTATAGTATGTAAAATGTGCTTATACTATTTACTTCATACTATTTTCAGAAAAATAAAATAAAAATAAAATAAAATAAAATAATGTTCAAGTTGCCACGTTGGTCATGCCACTATATATATAGACTAGCCAATCGGACTCTCGATCATTAAATTAAAGAATCTCTAAATTATTAAAGAGGTTGAAGAATACCAAGGTAAGTAAGAAACAAGATAATGAGCATCTATACCTATCAAGGGAAGTTGTGGCGTCAAAGTGTTAGGTAAGGAAAATATTTTAAGCATGGGGGAATATTTCATTACTACGAGGCATTCAGAACCCGTGCTACGCACAGGATTTAAATCTAATCGTTAAATGATATTTAGTTTCATAATGGTATTAGGTTTATCTGAGTTAACCCCAAATCTAACATAATTGTTAAGTGTTACGTAGTAATTTCCATATTGACATTATCAATTCACGTAGTGTGATATTCTAAATACTACCTCAAAGTTTTAAATTCACAAATTATAGAATTTTTTCGACTCACTTTTCCGGAGCATATATCTTTGAAATTGTATAAGGTTTTTTTTAAGCGTAAGTCTTAGAAAATATTAATTTTGCATTATATGGTTTTTACATGGTAATTTGAAGCATACTGGCTTTTTATGATAAAAAACTAAAGCTAAGTTATTAATTTTTTTATGATATTTAGCATGATAATGGTATGCATTTTGTTAGTGATGGGGTTTTTTATTTAAAAGGTAAAGTTTGAGGGTTTTTTTGTTATATGTCTCTTCATATTTCTATAATAAATTCCGAGCATTAGCTATCTTGTACTCTATGCAATCTTGACGCCTCCACATTTAATCTAATTGTTAATTGCGCGTATTATTTTTGTGTATTGTCGAGTGAATTTGTATTTTTAGTTTAGTATGTTGTATGAAACATTTTTATTTTGTTGTTTAAAAATATAAAAATGGTTGATATTGTTTTGGTTTTTTGGTCTTTATATTTTCTAAATGGGGTTGTCGTTATTAAATTGTCATACGCTTGATGTAATTTCCTTTGATTGTTTTGGCATATTACGTAACCCAACAATAATTTTGCATTATATGATTTTTGCATGGTAATACGAAGCACACTGGCTTTTTCTTATTTGTTATAGTGTAATTTGCGTTAATTATTTTTTTTATTAGGTTCGTAAGTTATGATTGTATTACATCTGTTGTAAGTATGCCATTAGTTGTTTGGTGATTTTTATATTTAATATTTTTATAACATATTAGTATTTATTTATAAAGTTTATGATTAAAAACTAAAGTTAGCTTCATCTCATTTTATTGTACAACTAATTTCATTGGAAATTAACATTGAAGTCTAACTAATATTAATAAATTTTATCAATAAACTCAATTCCAAATAGCTAACCAAATGAATATTAATTAATACACTATTAATAATTCCTAAAACCTTTTGGACTCCACTATTATGTCTTAAACTTAATTTTTTTAATTTACAAATGGGTTCGAGCAAAAATTATGTACTCAAAGAGCATTCGAAAGCAACTACTTACATAAACTAATCACACTAAAAAGTATCATTTAACCATTTAAATGTTGCTTTACATACATGCTCGTGTACATTTTCTTGAATCAATTCGCACATGTAAGCATCGCATGAGTTTAAGATGAATGAGTTTAATTAGTTGTTTGGTAACCTTTATATTTAGACCGAGTCATTCATACCCGTGCGATGCATACGGGCTTAATCTAAATGTTCGTTAGTGTATTGTTCAACACTAATTTTCGTCATTACATGGGTTGTATATAAGTGTTCATAGCGTAATCTTTGACACTTATTTTCGTCATTATATATCTAAGTTGTGATAGTATCACACCTTTTCTAAGCATGACACACATTTAAATAGTTTATTGACATTAAAAGAGTATATGTGAAGAGATTTCTTTCAAGATGCTACATTTAAAAGAGTCTCTTCACATGTAATTTTTTAATATGTATAAGTTACATACTAAATGTCAAAGGGAGGTTAAACGCATACGGTTCTTTCAAAATAAATGTAACCCTTATATAAAATTGTAACAAAGTGGATATTCTCTATATTTTGAGATCTAACTTGTGACATTGAATTATCATTTTGGTTTATCATATCAAATACGGTAGCTTCACATTACTACGCTTAGTTACTCGAACTTTATTTTATCCAAAAAAACCATTTAAGTTTCAATATTTTTTTATTGTTGTGAAAATCGGTCCAATATTGTTAGTATATTTAATTTGTAGCATATTGCATATATAAATATATTTGAAGACATCAATCTCAACATATAATTTTTCGACTCTTAACAACTAATATAACAATTTCATTTTGCCAAATTTGTTTGTCATTCTACAAATGAAACTAAAATCATATTAAGATAAATCAATTAATCTCCATATCTCCATAGTGATATTAACACACCGCAAGACAAAAAAACTACATTAAGAGCAAAAATATTAAAATGCACCAACAAAGTGTAGTAATAATTATTGATTAAAAATTGAATGCTCGTCACATTATTTTCAAGAAACTTACTTGCTAACGAATCAATAGTATTAGCCCGTTTATCGGTATTACATGAAGTAAAATATTGCATGTTTAATTTGTAACGTACAATTAATATGAATGCTAAGTATTCATCCCACCGATGGCCGTGGCGTTGTTCTTGTTTTTGTTGTTGTTCTTGTTGTTGTTGTCTTTGATGTTGTTCTTCATTGGCCTTTTGCATGTTTTGTTCTTGATAAAAATTTTGTGACTTCTCGATATCTTTCTTTAATGATTCTTGACGTGCTACAAAAAACAATTAGATATAGTTGATCGTTAGTAACTTAAATACAATTAATCAATATATTGCATTTTCGATCAAAGTAAAAATGTTCGTGCATGTTTCACTTAATTGATAAGACAACGATGTGTAGGATCTCTTAAACCATTAGAGAAGATGATGTTACTATCTCTTAAACAATTAGAGAAGATGATGTTACTACCAAACCTCCTAAGCACCATCTTTATGTCCTACATTGTTACACCCACAAAACACACGTGAAATTTACATGAAACAATATAAATCAATATGCTAAATAAGTAAGACGATATGATGCTTACTTTACCACCATAGTAAGTTGTAGCCCAATGTGCACGCGGTGTAGAGGAAGTTGTGGTTTGTTGTGTATGATTTTTGACACATTATATAGTTGATAAAATATTTGTAACTCATGGACGGGAAGGTAAAAAGACTAACCACTAATTGGTGTGTTTAATTTATGCATTCATGGCTCCAAACACTTCATCTCCAATGTACTTATCCTTATGCATGACTATTAAATCAATGTACTAACACATGAAGCATCCACATTTCACTTTCAATTCATGAGCCATTTATTATGACCACTTACATTTTTTAATTTCGAGCATTAGGTTGTTGTACGCTACGCAATCATGACGCCTCCACATTCAATTAGAGGGCCTAATCTTATAGTATTATAGATTACTGGTTTACTATCGTATACATTTGTGCGCAATGAATAAGTTTGTAAAAGCAAACATATCGTTCACTTTGCTACTAAGACAAAAGGCTTTTTCCTTATATGTCTCATGTTAAAGTCTTTGTAATATTTTTTTTTTTTTTGGAACACCAATATTATTAAGCGCCAACTAGCAAGAGACTAGTTGGCAAAAGAAAGAAGCAAGACAGTTACAACCGATTAGTACAAGCCACAATTGGGTCGGCAATCCAATCTAACCAAATAGGATTAATGTTCTTATTCCTATGTTTCATCCATGAATGAGAGTGGATCATAATGTCTTCTCCAAGGGTATCTTTACGCGGTGGTTTAGAATTAAAGCAAACACGGTTACGATATCGCCAAATGATCCAAATGGTTGTTTGGATCACAACATCGAGACCCTGTTTTGCCAAGTTATTGATATCCAATGAATCACTCCATGACGACAGGTTGTTGAGAACCTTAGGGTAGTCTCCTAACTTCCACCAGTTTGAGATCATCTTCCATAAGCCGCGAGCAACCGTACAATCTACAAAGAGGTGTTGTGAGGTTTCAACGCAACCATCACAAACAAGACATCTAGTATAATCGAGGTCGATACCCCCGGCATCAAGATTGTAGCGGGTGGGAAGCCGATCCATAGTAGTTCGCCAAGTATGTATGTTCACTTTGATGGGAAGAGTAGCATTCCATCTGATGGAGTCTGCTTGGGATAACAGAGTGTTTCCTTCAATGTGTCTACGCATGGAGTGGACACTGAATATATTGGAGTTGTCAAGTGTGAAGGTCCAAGAGTCAGGCGCATCAGATGGGATGAAATTGTTAAGAAGGCCCACCAAGCAGGGCCAGATTTAGTATTGGGCCAGGTGGGAAACAGCCCAAGGCAGCACAAAGGGAGGGGCATCATTTTATTAGCTAGTGTTCCATTAGACTAGGTTCAATTTATAAGCCCATCTAAGTTTATACACTTTCAAGCCCATAGTACTAGGGTGGACTCTATTTTTTCTGTAACATATGCAAGTAGGGGTGTCAGTAGGGTCGGGTTGACCCGGACTCGAACCCGAACCCAATAAGCCTTATCGGGTCGGGTTAAATCGGGTTGAAAAAGCTTATCGGGTTAGTTTCACCCGAACCTGATAACCCAACATTGTTATCGGGTCGGGTTAGGGTTAGAAAATTTTTGTTGTCGGGTTATCGGGTCAACCCGACAAGACCCGACAATCATTATTTAGTTCTATTTTTTTTACTGACAAGGTTGTAATGTTTAGGTTAAAAAGCTTATTGTTGTTTATGTCATGAAATGTGTATTGTTTTGCAAGTTTTGTTGATCAGTGTATGCTTAATATGTGAAAATATATATGTATCTGACGTTACCCCATGCTCTAACAAGTATTGATCACTGTGTAGAAAAAAGTAGCCAAAAAATTGACCAAACTAAGCTATCACTAACATGGCTGCTACTGGGGTCAAATATCATTTTACCCAAAAAGAAAACATAAAAGGTTGCATGTGTGCATAGGTATCTCACGCATGAACAAAATCCAACTAATTGTGATGCAAGAAATACAAACGTACAGTAAAATCAAAAAAGGAATCATTACACAATAAAACGCTTGCATTCACTGGATGGTGAAGTTTCAGTTTACAGCCAAAAAAATAATAGCTAAGGCAAGTTTTACAAAATGCAATGCCTCTCCATCCTTCAAATCCCATTTAACTGTCAAAATTGAAAATAGAAACACACAAAAAAGTTCTGCAAAACAAAGCTGCAACTCTTCAAAAATCAGAACTTCATTACTCAAAGCATATTATTTTATGTTTCCACACACCAAGTTATCAACACAAGACTCTAAAACAACCCATGCACTGTTACTTAATCGGGTCACCCGATAACCCGAATCACCCGACCCGACTACCACCCGAACCCGATAACCCGATTCCTTATCGGGTCGGGTTGCGGGCGAGTTTTTAAAAAATCCAAACCCGACTCAACCCGACCCGACAAACCCGATAACCCGACCCGATAACACCCCTATATGCAAGTATCAATATTTATGGGACGTGATTGTGGGAAGTTACCAAATTGACAAAGTCAAAATCCATTTTAAAAAAGAGACGTGATTGGAACTTTCTGTTACCAAATTGACAAAGTCAGTAAGTCACACAATCTATTTGGGAAAAAAAAAATGTATGCGTATTGTTTTTGTGGCCAGTGGGTGATCATTTGATCAAGATCAAGGCAATTGAAATATTGGATCATAATATCATATATTATTCTCTACTCTCTAGTCTTGAATTTCTTCATCTCCAATTCTCCATCACTCTATGTGAACTAATCAGGTGATATTATTCCATAATTCATTTTTATACGTTTTTTTTTTCTTGCTATTATATTAGATATTTAGATAATTTACGCTAGAATCTATCATGTTACGTCGTTCACAACCGTCGGGTGCCCAAAATAGGAAACGAAAGCAAAAACTAGAAGAATCTAATAAAGCTCAATTTGGATCTTTAGAACCATTTGTTGTTAGACAAAAAAAGAATAGTAATAATGTTGAAGAAAATATTGAAAATCCTATAAATAATGAAAATTCAAAAAGTGACGATGTTGATGTTAATGAAATTGACGATGTTGATTTTAATGAAGATCATGTTGAAAAAGTTAATGAAAGTCTCTCAAAAGTTAATTATAATATTTTTGATGTGAGAGTTTGGGATGATTTACGTTCAAACATGAAAGACGAACTTGTAAGCAAATGGCCTTTTAGAGAAACCAATTTGGATTATACAAAAGATAAAATAGGTAGACACTTTTCTAATGAATTTTATGAATGTAACTACGAAACGGCGATTCTATTGATAGAAAATGGTTGGTTTACTCCAAAGAGCTCGATAAGGTTTTTTGTTTTTGTTGTAAGTTATTTAAAACTGCGATATCTAAAAGTCAATTATCAAATGTAGGAACAAATGAATGGAAACATCTTATTATAGCTTTGAAGAAGCATGAAAATAGTTCCGAGCATATGGTTAACTTTAGAACTTGGTCTGAGTTGCGGATAAGGTTAATGATGAGTGTCTAAATACTCATCATTTCTGTCACATTTTATCTGCAAAAACATTTAAAAACATGCACATATGCTTCAAAATGCAGAAAATATCATAAAATGTGTTTTTATATGATTCAGGAACAAAAAGATTGAAAACAAGTGAAAAAACGAACAAAGTTTGCATAATTGTCATTTTCAGTCCCTGAAGTTTCACATATTGGCAGAAATAGTCCCTGGTGTTAAAAATATCATTTAAGGTCCCTGAACTATTTAACTTTTACAATAATGGTCCTTGGATGAAAGTTTTAAAGAAATTGAAAAATAGGTCCTTCAACTTTTAAAAATGACATAAAAGGTCCCTGGAGGTTTAAAAAGTGGAAAATTACATTTTTGGTCCTTGGGTTATTCACATATGGCAAATATGGTCCTTGTGATAATATTGGAAATATTACAGGTTTAACCCTTCATCTTTCATGAAATTGCAAAAATGGTCCTTGTGCTAAAACTAACCAAACCGGACCCCATTTTATAATTACCCAACCCTTAAATAAAACCCAACCCATCCCTTATATATTAAAACCCAAGCCCAAATAATATCCCCGGCCCATTTCCCTTTTTAACCCAACATTTGCCTGGTATTTAATACCAGGTTTGACTTCGGTCAAAACCTTCTTCTTCCTCACAACCCCGCCAAAACCAAAACCACCTTCACCCATAGTATTTATTTGCCACCTCCCCCTCCTCCTCAACACGTTACCTAACATGCCAAAGGGCATTAAATGCCTCTTCCCCAATCACCTCAGACCAGAGATAGTGGATTTTTCCACTATCTCAATTTTGGCGCCAAAAGTAAAATCAAAGGCTGAGATTGATTTGAAGCAATCCAAGGGTGCAGAAGTGATCAAGGATGTCGACTAAGGGTTTCCCAGCAATATTTAGTAAATATAGGTCAATGTAATAGATTAGAAGGAAGTAGTTAATTTTTATTAAATCGTTTTTACTTATTTGTCTTTCTTTATTGTAATTTTCATTTCCAGTAATCAATATAAGCAATTTACAGTCATTTTGATCTCATTTTAATACATCTTGCATTAATTCTCAGTTACTTTACAATTTCAAGTTCTACTGTAATAATTACTAAGTTAAATGTTATTTGGAAAAGCTTATTATCTGTTTACATAAGCTTATATAAGCTAATTATAGCTTACTGTGAGCTTATGTTAGTTTAAATCTGCTCTAATTCAAGAAAGAAGAAAAAGTCAAAGAAAGTCAACAAAAGCTCATAATAAGCAGTTCTGGGGGTAGAAGCTAATCTGGATGGCTTTTCTGATTTCTAGCTTGTTGACAACAAGCTAGGAGTGGTTTCTGGTCCTTGTTCATCTTTTCATAAGCCAATTTCAATTGTAAGGCTTTATTTGACTTTTGCTTAATTTCTATTGTAACTGTGCAATAGCTTATTTCTAGGTTATTTCTGTCATTTACTGCTTATTATCAATTATTAGTTATCTTTCATCAGTGTCTCAATATTAAATAAGTCTTAGTCTTTATTTTCACTTAAAAAACTTATAAAAGCCAAAAATAGCAAAACATAGCATAGCTTAATTTATTACTTATTTCTGTTCTAAAGTTGCTTATTGTAGTTTATATAAGTTAATTAGTCAGTTATAATCAAGTTTCATTGTCAAAATTTGTTTTTCCATTTGAAAATCCACAACAGACCCTATAAAGGGTTGTTTGGTTTAAGAAGTCAAAACAAGCCAAACTAGGTTTTACTGTACATTTACCACAATCCCAACTTTGTATCAGCTTATTTTGAACATTATAAATTGTTTTTAGGTTTTAATAAGCCATTTCAATAGAAAATCTATATTTGAGTGCCCTGTGGTGAAATCAGACTTTAAAAAGCTCAAATAAGCCAGCAGGAGCTATAAGCTCCTTTGGTCCTTTTTCTTTTCTTCTCTGAGTCACTTTGAGTCCATTTAGAGTAGATACAAGAGTTGGATTAGGTGCCTTTGGCCTGTGCTCTTCTGCATAACTCTGCACATCAGCAAACTCAGTATATACTGAGTTGCTGAGGCAGCTGAACTCACATCATTTGTGCCTATCTTGATAAGCTATGGCCATGATTTTTGGTTTTTAAGATAGCTCATAGTACTAGCTCACTTTTTCCCCCTTAATATTCAACTTGTCTGCTTAATTTAAGTGCTTAATCTGCCTTGCTAATTGGCCAATTTTCTGAGTTTTCTGTCTTGAATTCTCAACTGCTAATCTGCTTATCAGTTCATTTCATTGTGCTTATTTGTGTTTTCAAGTTGTTTTAAGCTTATTATAGTATATTAAACCTGTTCTGAGCTTTTGGTTAATTTTTGTGCTTATTAGCTTATTTTTAGCTTATTTGCATACTGCTTATCTGCCCAAATCTGCTTATTGGGCTTATATAACTTCTGCTTTTATTTTTCATAGCTTTTAAATATTAATTTAGACTTATCCTGAATTTTTCAGATTTTTCCTAAGTCATTTAATATTTTTAATCTTTTTAATTAGTTTCTAATAGTAATTAAATCATAATAAATAGAAAAATAATCAGAAAAATATAAATTTTTTTTTACATAATTTTCTTTTGTCATTTATAATCTAGAAAAAATATAATTATATTATTAGACCTTAAGAAAAATTAAAATAGAAAATAAGTGATAGCTTCTATTTAATAGATTTTATCTTTTTAAATTTTTAATTAAGTAATTTTCATTTTTATAGTTTTATTAACTTCTTTTTACTTCATAATATTTATAGAAAAAGTTTTAGATTTTTCTTTGTTTATTTAGTATTTATTATAAATTTAAATAGTTTAAAAAGTAATTAAATAATAAATAATTAATAATAATTAGATAAAAAGTATAAAAAAATATAATTTTAGTTTTAAAATAAGTTTTAAGTAATTTCACATTTTTAGGTTTTAATTTTTATAATATTTCAATTTTTGTCCCATTTTAGATTTCCTGTTACGCGTTTTCAGTTTAGTTTAATTCGCGTTTAAATTTCCTTTTGTATAATTGTTTATCATTTGTTTATCAATTAGATATATAAAGCAAAATCCAAAATATCTAAATCATCTATCACTCTAATCCAAAGCTTTCCACAGTTTGCCCATTCACACCTCGTTGGGAAACGATCCGGGTAATCACTTGCCTGGTTTCACACTACACACGAACGTGAGTTTTTGCAAGTATCCTTTTTCACAAAGGGGTAATTTGTATTTATTCACGTGTATCCGCTGTCTGTATTTATTTAATAGTGCGTTCGCGACGGATCAAATTTTGGCGCCGCTGCCGGGGAGGTTGTGTTGCGACTATTGTGTAGAGTTTAAGCGATTAGTGATTTGAGATCCTTCTTCCAAAAGTTCCTATTTCCCATAAACCATATAAAATACAAAAATATTTTTCTTTTCTATATATATTATCATATAAAAAATAAAAACCCAAAAACATTTTCCGTTTTCTTTGTTTAATAATAACAAATAAAATTTACCATCGAGAACCAAGACAGAGTACTACCTAACTGGGGGTACGACCATAATAAGTTCCCAAACATCAGATTTAAAACTTGCCTTTGTATCACTTGCGAATATCGGCTCACCTTTGATTGATAAACAAACTATAACGGAGGTTTAAGGATAGTTTGACATTAAATTGTCGGACTGAAAGAAGCGGGTTTTTAAGGAGCATTAATTGCCCACCTTTGCTTCTCCGCCACTCTGTGCGTTTATCTTTTAGAGAGCTACCGTACGCTTGTTGATTATTGGTTTAAGTTCACTTGTGTTTTTTCTCGATCTTGATTTTAATTAAAAAAAATTTTTGCTAAAAGTGCATGCGCACTCGTTCTTCTAGGTCATCAAGCCCTTTCCGTGAGCTTGGAAACATACCTCGAAGACGTCGTAGACGTTCTGCTCCATCAGTCGTACCCGAGATACGTACTGATCCCAAAACCCCTGTCATCATGGCAGAAGACCGTCCTATGAATGAGCTTCTCCAAGCTCCCATCAATGGGTACGGAGATGCCATTGTTGTTCCAGCCATCGTGGCTGAGAATTTTGAGCTTAAGACTGGGTTAATAAACCTGGTAACCCAGCGGCAATTCTATGGCTTTGACAGGGATGATCCTCAAGATCACATTAGATGGTTTAATAAAATCACGTCCACCATCAAATGCAGAAATGTCCCTGAGGAATCAATCAAACTTCTTCTTTTCCCGTTTTCCATCGATGGGGCAGCCCGGATTTGGCTTGACAAACAACCCCCTCGATCGATAACAACATGGGAAGATTTGGTTCAGAAGTTCGTGAATGAATTCTTTCCTCCTTCTAAAACCACGTATGTCAAGAATGAAATCATGAAATTCTCTCAAAGGTTTGATGAACCTTTTGGAGAGGCATGGGATCGTTTCAAAGAATTGCTCCGCAAATGTCCTCATCACGGTTTCACCGATTTGATTCAAATGGACACTTTCTACAATGGGTTAAACCCATCTGACCAAGATTCTCTTAATGCCTCAGCTGGAGGTAATTTTCTGAGCAAATCCACTAGGGAAGCCATTGCACTTATTGAAAATAAGTCAAAGGTCCGCACTGCACGAGCCAGACCATATAATTCTCAGGCTAGTGCTGGTCCTTCTACTTCATCTCCCGTGAGTCAGTCTAGTACTGATACTCAGCTTGCTGAACTCACAAAGGTTATTCAAGCTTTGGTTTTCTCCACACAAAATAAAGAGTCCGCTCCGCAAACTTCTCACACTGCTAAAATCAAAAAGGTAGAAGTTTGTGTTACTTGTGGTGGTCCTCACGCTTACTACAATTGTACTGCCACCGATGGCAATGCATTTGAAGTTAAAACTTTAGCCGGATCTTCCAATCAAGGAGGTGGCCAATACCATCCTCAACTGGAAACAAACTACCGTGCTAGCAATCAACATGGACCACCCGGATTTCCTCCTCCTAACAATCCAAATAGGATTAATCCTAATCAGCAAAGAGGGCAAAACACGCAGAATCAATATCATGCCCCGAACAATCAATACCCACCCCAAAGGGGTAATCAAGGGTATTCAGCTCCTAATTCCCAAAGGCCTCTTTCGAATGAACTTGATGGCTACATCAAGGTTAATGAGACCAATATGAAGGCAATGCAAAATCAAATATCTAATTTGAAGAATGAATTTCAGTCTTCAATACACAAGCAAGGAACTGAGCTTTCAAACAAAATCGATCATTCTCAAAGCGAAGTTAAGAATATGTTTGCCAGTCTCATGGACCATCTCAATCCACCTTCTACCTCGGGAGGTGAAGCGTGGTTTTGCGACCTTACAACAGGTTTTACCTCTCGAGGGATCTCAAGAGGTTTGCAATCCCCACCAGGCAGTGTACCTGACCGATGTAGTATAGTGAAGTGGCAAGTACCGGGGGATTGATCGTTCTCTAGGGGAATAGTGTCGTTAGGATTGAAAAACTACTCTAATAGGTCTAAGGGTGAGGGAAGATTCTTTTTGTATTTTTATATTTTATGTAAAGCAAGTAAAATCTCGGGTTTGAAGGAGTGGGCGGAATTAGTTGCTAGTCAACTAACCCAAATAACTACAAATGCAAATAAAATAAAATAACTGAAAATGAAAAGGTGGTGGAACTTATATGGGGAGAAATGTGTTTACTTAGATTTCCTTACTCCCTAACTATCTTTTACCGGTTGATTAGTGTGTATTAATTGCGTGGATGACGGGTGTATTCCTTAATACCAATCGTGGGGTGGCGTACGTACTTCCCCAACTCTACAAGCTCCTACTTCACTCCTATGTCGAGCCGGCTAAGAAGCTCCTAACATGGGATCACTAGAATTCGCTCATGCATTAAATACAACCATAAAAACCTTAGTACGCATTGGTTCATGTTTCTTAAGACGTTCAAGCAAATTACCGTATAGGAGGTTAGCCAGTTTTCTTAAGCCTAACATCGATAAACAATCATCCAATACAATTAATAACACACCAACAACCAATAATCAATAGTTAGGTTTCATTAGATCTAAGCAAACACAAGATAAATCTAGCCTAGCATGTTAATTAAAAGACAAGAACAAGATATAATCAAACAACACATAGACATATTGAATGATTAAATGATTACTTATCTTCAATTAAACATGGGAGATCCAAGGGCATAAAACCCTTAAAAATGGCAGAAAATTCGTCTTAGGGTTTCTCCTCACAAAGTTGCACACTATGAATAAAAATTGCAAAACTATATATAGAGTTTAGTGGCTGACGGCGTCACGTTGTAGGAGGTGACGCCGTCACCTCGCCGTGGCTAGGGTTCCCGGATGGTCTTCCTGACGCCGTCCCTCTTTAATCCTCCAAAATCCGCTCTGGCCTATCAAGGGTTGACGCCGTCAGAAATGTGCTTGACGCCGTCTCTCTTTAACTTAAACCGTGATGGCCTTGATCACCTTAAAGGGTGACGCCGTCAGACTTTCCATTGTAAAACTCTCTGGCGCGTCACGTGTATTTTGTCATATCCACCTCTTTTGCCAAGCCATGACGCCGTCAGGAGCAATCCTTGACGCCGTCACGTGTACTTTTCCAGCAGCTTTGGAGACTTTGTCGTTTTCTTCACTTTTATGCTCCAAAAACGTCCAAAATGCTTCCTTTTCCAGATTTCTTCTCCAAAGTACCTAAAATGACAAAAGGAACGATTTAGGGCAATATTTGATCAAATAAATACGATTTAGGGCTTAAATAACCCCCTAAAAGCGGTACACTTTTTGCTTCAACAAATACCCTTACACTTGAGATTTGCTTGTCCTCAAGCAAATGCGCTTTTATTCTAATCAAAATACAAGTTAGGGGTCATTTAATGCTAATATAAAAGTAATTACAATAAATAGTCGTTCCACTTTAATCATAATAAGCACGGAGATTACAGACTAGCACCTCAAAAGTAGTGTTTAGATACTCACATCTCTCAGGTGTCATAAAAGTATATCTCATAAATGAAAACGGATAATATCTCTCACTACCTGTCATAGCAAATAGATTACCATAGGCTTGGGAAAGGATCGAAAACCTTCTCCACTTGGCGTAAGCACCTAAGATAAACTATCAAAGAGGGCTTTTACATGGGTTATAACGTGAGGTGTAGGGATATGATAAACACGGATTTGTTGGATAAGGGATATTTTACTGGTGGCGAGTTAAAGATCTTGATTAATTACATGTACAATATGGCGTTGCTAAGCCAAGACTAGACTCGACTTAAGCTAAAAACAAAATAACAAAAACATAAAACAAACATAAAATGAAACGGGATGGTAGTCCGTATGTTTTTTCTACTTTTCTTTTTCTCATTTTTTTTTGTATTTTTCTTGATTTTTTTTTTTTCGATTTTTTTTTTTTTTTTTTTTTTTTTTTTTTGACATACACTCTTGCCCTACCATCCAAAATAATACATCATAGGGGCGTTGCATTCCCCTTACATTTGAACATTTACATAACTTTACAAATAACTATTCTATCGACTCGAATTAAGATAATCGAAACACTTGGAGTACTTTTAAAATATTTAGCACATATGGGGGTAATAATGTTGTTCTTCCCCATTACTTCATTACACTAGTACTTTACCCATGAGTCCCAATCGTCCCAAAACAATATGTACAAGGATATGACTCGACTTAGCAACCATGTAATCAATTAGATAATTAACTTGGGGTTTAAACAAATGTTGTCACAATAATGCACTAAAAATGAGTGCATACAAGGTAGGCTAAGGCGATTTGGGTGTACATTTAAGTGGGGTGTAACAAATTCTTACTTTAAGTAAGATACTTAAAGTTAGAAACGAAAAGATAGGCTCTGAGGGGTGTACTAGGGGTATCGTGTACTAAAAATGAGTACAACGCAAAGAGTGTGGGAGAATTACTTGACCAATGTAGCCAATGTAATTATAACAAAAACACAGGTGTAAAACAATGGGTTAATCCTAATGCCTCTTATCATGTAGTAAATCTAACTACACGAATGTAGTCTCACTTGTGGCCTCGTAATGGTCCTAACGCAAGTTCTAGAATCTAAGTGCTACCGGTACACACATCATAGCATAAATGATTTTCCTACCAATTCTAGAGGCGAACCTCACAAATTTGGGGGTGGAAAATTTTTTAGTGGTACGGTTTTGTTGTGCTAGTCATATAACTCCTATCCGTGAGACGCTCATTAAGATCAAAGTTTCACTCCTATATGTTGTAAAAAAATTTAAATTTGGCACTAAAATTGCCTTAACAGGTATTTATCTCAGCTTTATTACACATTTACTATTAAACAAAACAAAAAATCAAGCATAATAGCATTCTCTAAGGTATCGTACTTTACCCCCCCTTACACTTAAGATGAACATTGTCCCCAATGTTCAAATAACAAGATGTAAAAGTAGATAAGGTAAAAGAATGAAATCAAATACTCCCCTGATTCGTTTGGTGGATAAAGAGGTAACATGGTTAGATCTTCTTCCAAGGTAATGTTGAAGCTTCAAGACTAATGCATCGCCAAAAGCTAGATTCCACATACATTTCCTTGTCCAAAATAACCTGTTAAACCTGAGAAAACAAACACGAAAACCTGCATAACATCGGCGGGATAAATCTATATAAGGATATAATGCTTGTGGAATGATTATTTTGCAGATTCCTGGAGTTTATAAGTTAGAGATTTAATAAAAACTTTTTTTGATTCCGGTAGAAAAACAAAACTTTCAAAAATTTCAGAAAATTAAAACCTGACGCCGTCAGAAATGATCTGACAGAATTCTCATGTTAAGTTTCCGGAAAATTTCTAGAAAAACCTATACCTTACTTCCTGGAATTCTTGCAAAATATCATTATGACTCGATACAAGCATTTGACTCAAACAATTACTAATATGTATGTTAATTTATTATTGTTACGATTCATGTTCATTTGTTCTAATAAACCGATTTGGATTTCCCTTACACTTATCTTTTGCAAAATACCTTTATATGTAGTTAAGACGAAGTTAAAAACAAGATAAAGCATTTTCACAATTTAGTTTTGAACATGAATCAATAATAATAAAAATTAAACATACATACGGAAGCAAATAAAATCAACCAAACAAATAAATAAACACACAAAAAGCAAATAAAGCTTGGGTTGCCTCCCAAGAAGCGCTTGTTTTTGTTCGAGTCACGAGCCTGACTCTACCCTTATTTAACGAAAATAGGGGAGGTTTTCCCTACACTTAGGATTAAGTGCGGGTGGAAGTAGCGATACACACCCTTAGGGTGGAAATATGCCACGTGAGGAAAGAGTGACGGGTGAATTATATGCTCAAAGGTGCGGGATCCTATCATCATAACCTTACCTAATTCAATTGGGTTAGTGGGCGGATTAAGATTTTCTCCTAGAAAGGGATCATCTTCTATCAACTTCGAGAGACTCCAAGTTAAGAATCCACTTTGACCTAATAAACCCGGTTTAAACCCATAATGTTTCTTGTGATCAATCATAAATGGGTGATGTAAGTATGTAAGGTTATGGTTCACTCCTATGTTAGCTTCCACTCCACATGGCCTAGAGTCTACTACCTTAATCTTAAAATTACCCGGACAACATGGTTTAATGGGTGGATCGGGACCTAATTCAATTCCTAAGTTTACATCTAAGGATGGAAGATTAGGTAACGGTTTTGGTTTAGGCTCCGGTTCATCAAAACTAGGAACTTCCATAGAACTAAAAGAAAGGTTATGACTACAAGTATTCAAACCTATTTCTTCTAGTTTTGTTTCTTCCAAAGGTTCTACTTCAATTGGGGTTCCTATAGTCCCTTCTACTTCTTCCGGGTAAGTCACGGGCGGTGTGTATGCCTCGAATGATGGTAGGACTTGTGGGGTACTTTGTAGGTTTGTGTTATTTACCTCATCCTTCCTTGTCTCTATATCAATTATATCCACATCATGTGTTTTCTTAGGTAGTGATGATAACAAACCTAGCGCTTCATCCAACTTATGGTTTATTGCTTCGGCTCTATCCACAATTCCTTGGCAAACTAGGTCTCTTTGCTCATACGAATCCACCAATTCGTTCCACTTATGGGTCATGGTTAGGAAGCTTTCCTCAAAATTCATCCAAAGGGCCTGACTAAAAGGAATTGATCCAGATAATGCTCGTCTAATAGAAATCTCACATGCATAGAATTCATTAAACCCATCTAACCTTACCCCTAACTCCTTTTGGAAATCACAAAGATCACACAAAAATTCATAGGAATGATAGGAAACAAATCTATTGGTGAAATATAATTGTTCCTCTATTGTCAATGATCTAAATGGAATTTCATCCATCATAGTGACAAATGAAAATGGTTTTACAAACAAAGGGCACAAAGAAAAAGATAGACTACAAGAAATCCTAGAAAAATAAAATAAAAATCTCACTAGAAAGGAATCTAGTGAGTAGACCTAATAAAATAAAAATTCAACCTAAACAATAACTATTCCCCGGCAACGGCGCCAAAAACTTGATGCGTGGTTTTGCGACCTTACAACAGGTTTTACCTCTCGAGGGATCTCAAGAGGCTTGCAATCCCCACCAGGCAGTGTACCTGACCGATGTAGTATAGTGAAGTGGCAAGTACCGGGGGATTGATCGTTCTCTAGGGGAATAGTGTCGTTAGGATTGAAAAACTACTCTAATAGGTCTAAGGGTGAGGGAAGATTCTTTTTGTATTTTTATATTTTATGTAAAGCAAGTAAAATCTCGGGTTTGAAGGAGTGGGCGGAATTAGTTGCTAGTCAACTAACCCAAATAACTACAAATGCAAATAAAATAAAATAACTGAAAATGAAAAGGTGGTGGAACTTATATGGGGAGAAATGTGTTTACTTAGATTTCCTTACTCCCTAACTATCTTTTACCGGTTGATTAGTGTGTATTAATTGCGTGGATGACGGGTGTATTCCTTAATACCAATCGTGGGGTGGCGTACGTACTTCCCCAACTCTACAAGCTCCTACTTCACTCCTATGTCGAGCCGGCTAAGAAGCTCCTAACATGGGATCACTAGAATTCGCTCATGCATTAAATACAACCATAAAAACCTTAGTACGCATTGATTCATGTTTCTTAATACGTTCAAGCAAATTACCGTATAGGAGGTTAGCCAGTTTTCTTAAGCCTAACATCGATAAACAATCATCCAATACAATTAATAACACACCAACAACCAATAATCAATAGTTAGGTTTCATTAGATCTAAGCAAACACAAGATAAATCTAGCCTAGCATGTTAATTAAAAGACAAGAACAAGATATAATCAAACAACACATAGACATATTGAATGATTAAATGATTACTTATCTTCAATTAAACATGGGAGATCCAAGGGCATAAAACCATTAAAAATGGCAGAAAATTCGTCTTAGGGTTTCTCCTCACAAAGTTGCACACTATGAATAAAAATTGCAAAACTATATATAGAGTTTAGTGGCTGACGGCGTCACGTTGTAGGAGGTGACGCCGTCACCTCGCCGTGGCTAGGGTTCCCGGATGTTCTTCCTGACGCCGTTCCTCTTTAATCCTCCAAAATCCGCTCTGGCTTATCAAGGGTTGACGCCGTCAGAAATGTGCTTGACGCCGTCTCTCTTTAACTTAAACCGTGATGGCCTTGATCACCTTAAAGGGTGACGCCGTCAGACTTTCCATTGTAAAACTCTCTGGCGCGTCACGTGTATTTTGTCATATCCACCTCTTTTGCCAAGCCATGACGCCGTCAGGAGCAATCCTTGACGCCGTCACGTGTACTTTTCCAGCAGCTTTGGAGACTTTGTCGTTTTCTTCACTTTTATGCTCCAAAAACGTCCAAAATGCTTCCTTTTCCAGATTTCTTCTCCAAAGTACCTAAAATGACAAAAGGAACAATTTAGGGCAATATTTGATCAAATAAATACGATTTAGGGCTTAAATGACCCCCTAAAAGCGGTACACTTTTCGCTTCATCAGGAGGTCTCCCAAGTAACACTGTTGTCAACCCAAGGGGTGAACTCAAAGTTGTCACTACACGAAGTGGTAAGGCTCATGTTGGACTCAAGGTGATAAAGGACCCGGTACTTCCCATTAACAATGGAAGTGCTAAATACGTCCAACCTATGGTTGTCCAAAATTCTACACCCACAATTGCTCCTCAGTCGTCAAGAATAGATCCTACTCTATCACGATTTACGGTTAAAAGTTTGTCAACCAAACTTAGTGAGCAAAGAACAGCCCGATATTATTCCGATATGCTCAATGTTGTTCCTGTCAGTGTACTTGATGACAGTGATGATGATGAAGATACCACTTTCGTCAAAGCTATCACCACTCGGAGTGGTGCTGCTTATGAGGGACCCTCTGGTCCTATTCCTCCTCCGTTGTTTGAAATGGAAAAAGAGACGGAGGATACAACGGACAAAGTGCAAATTCCAAACCCACAAAGTACAGCACATGTCCATCCTCCGGGTGTCCCGAAAAAGAGATCCAAACCAGGAGTTGTCTTTGAATCTGTTGAGACTCCTGATGTTATTGCCCCTAAATCCAAACCTTACATTCCTTACCCATCGCGCTTAAATGAGCAAAAGCTCCGCGAAAAGGCTAGTCAACAAATGGACAAATTCTTTCAAATCTTTAAAGAATTACATTTTGACATAAGTTTTGCGGATGCTATCATTCTGATGCCTAAATTTGCATCAACAATCAAACACTTGTTAAGCAACAAGGAAAAACTGATTGAAATGGCTAAAACTCCATTAAATGAGAACTGCTCAGCGGTTATCTTGAAAAAGCTTCCGGAGAAGCTTGGAGATCCTGGAAAGTTTCTATTACCTTGTGTATTTCCGGGAATGGTTGAATGCTATGCCTTGGCCGATCTTGGTGCAATCATCAACCTGATGCCTCATTCAGTATGGAAGAAACTTTCTCTTCCGGCTCTTACTCCTACCTGCATGACTCTTGAGCTTGCAGATCGAACCATATCTCATCCTTGCGGCATTGCCGAGGATGTGTTTGTGAAAGTAGGTAAGTTCCATTTTCCAGCTGACTTTGTGGTTGTTGAATTCGACGCAGATCAAAAGGTTCCTCTCATTCTTGGAAGAGGATTCCTAAAGACGGGTCATGCTCTTATTGATGTATTTAAGCATGAGATCACCTTGCGTGTGGATAAGGAAGCTGTTACCTTTAACCATGATCAAACTTCGAGGTACTCCTCAAATTATGATTCTAAATCGGTTAACCGAATCGATGTCATTGATGTTGCTTCAAAGGAGTACTCTCATGAAAGTATTGGTTATTTTCATAATTCTGTGAGTGGTAATCCCACCACATCTTCTCTGCCTATCATTTCCGACTCTTCCCCTTCTCTCACTCCGTTTGAGGGAAGTGATTTCAATTTGGAAGAGATCGAGGCTTTTCTCAAGTGTGATTCATTTCTGGAAGGAATTGATAACGCTGAGATTGATCTGGAGGGAGATATTCTTCTTCTTGAGAAATTGTTGAATCAGGACAATTCTCCTCCTCTCCCTCCCGTTGAACTTCATAAAAAGGAAGTCAAGTCAGTTGAGAAAGCTGATAAATTTCCGGAGATCAAGTTTAAAGACTTGCCTCCTCCACTTGAATATGAAATTCTTGAGGAGGAAGTTCTTATCTTAATTGCTATTCAGATCTCTCTTCTTCCCTTCACCTACCCGGTGATTTCCCCTATCTTTCACTCATTCGGGAGTGAGGATATTACCTTTGACCCGGCATTTTCCATCTAACATTGGTTTAAATGCCGGATTTATCTCATCGGTGTGGAACTTTCTTATGCTCAATTGGTTATCCAAGCATCTTGAATGAAAGCCGATTGAGATGGTCTCTTCCACTTACTTCCCCAAGAACCAATGAATTCGGGGTCGAGTCAAGCTAGCGACTCGGTTAATAAAAACAGTAGTAAAACATGGGTTTTCACCCATGTCTCACCTAAGTGTGGGGGAGATGCCCCACATGTTGTATATATGTAAATTTCAAAAAAAAAAAAAAAAAAAAAAAAAAAAAAAAAAAAAAAAAGTGTGTGTATGTATATAAAATAATGGCTATTAGTATTTCCCTTTCACGTTCTAAGTGTTGGTTTAACAACCGGTTCTTTGAATATTGAGGGCAATATTCAGTTCTAAGTGTGGGGGGGAATTCTAGCGAATTTGATCAAATGTACCATCTAGTACCCCCATTTTAGCCAAAATTTTAAAATTTTTCTCACTTAGAACGCAATAAATGGTTATCAGTCCGCCATGTCTAACCCACATAAGGATTGGCTAATCCGAGAGCAAACGGCTCTTGGTAAAGATGTCTCAAATCCGTTGATGGCTTACAATTTGCCAAAAATTGTATGGTATTCGACTCACCATATCTTTATAAGTGAAGAGTTGGCTAGCCCGCAAGGTTATGGCTTGTGGTTAAGGCAGTAGAAAACCATGATTGGTAATCAGCTCACCAAAGATAATAACTGTATTTTATCTAAGAGTTGGCTACTCCAGAAGCAAACGGCTTTTGGTAAAGACAAATCAAAACCGTTGACAGCTGATGGTTTGCTCAAAATCATTTGGTTATCATTGTACCAAAGTATCACATACTAAAACATTGGCTACTCCAGAAGTAATGGCTTTTGGTAAAGAGAAAAATCCATTAAAAATTCATAAATGATTGCTAGGGACTAGCAATAGTTTAGTGTGGGGGATTGATGAGTGTCTAAATACTCATCATTTCTGTCACATTTTATCTGCAAAAACATTTAAAAACATGCACATATGCTTCAAAATGCAGAAAATATCATAAAATGTGTTTTTATATGATTCAGGAACAAAAAGATTGAAAACAAGTGAAAAAATGAACAAAGTTTGCATAATTGTCATTTTCAGTCCCTGAAGTTTCACAAATTGGCAGAAATAGTCCCTGGTGTTAAAAATATCATTCAAGGTCCCTGAACTATTTAACTTTTACAATAATGGTCCTTGGATGAAAGTTTTAAAGAAATTGCAAAACAGGTCCTTCAACTTTTAAAAATGACATAAAAGGTCCCTGGAGGTTTAAAAAGTGGAAAATTACATTTTTGGTCCTTGGGTTATTCACATATGGCAAATATGGTCCTTGTGATAATTTTGGAAATATTACAGGTTTAACCCTTCATCTTTCATGAAATTGCAAAAATGGTCCTTGTGCTAAAACTAACCAAACCGGACCCCATTTTATAATTACCCAACCCTTAAATAAAATCCAACCCATCCCTTATATATTAAAACCCAAGCCCAAATAATATCCCCGGCCCATTTCCTTTTTTAACCCAACACTTGCCTGGTATTTAATACCAGGTTTGACTTCGGTCAAAACCTTCTTCTTCCTCACAACCCCGCCAAAACCAAAACCACCTTCACCCATAGTATTTCTTTGCCACCTCCCCCCTCCTCCTCAACACGTTACCTAACATGCCAAAGGACATTAAATGCCTCTTCCCCAATCACCTCAGACCAGAGATAGTGGATTTTTCCACTATCTCAATTTTGGCGCCAAAAGTGAAATCAAAGGCTGAGATTGATTTGAAGCAATCCAAGGGTGCAGAAGTGATCAAGGATGTCGACTAAGGGTTTCCCAACAATATTTAGTATATATAGGTCAATGTAATAGATTAGAAGGAAGTAGTTAATTTTTATTAAATCGTTTTTACTTATTTGTCTTTCTTTATTGTAATTTTCATTTCCAGTAATCAATATAAGCAATTTACAGTCATTTTGATCTCATTTTAATACATCTTGCATTAATTCTCAGTTACTTTACAATTTCAAGTTCTACTGTAATAATTACTAAGTTAAATGTTATTTGGAAAAGCTTATTATCTGTTTACATAAGCTTATATAAGCTAATTATAGCTTACTGTGAGCTTATGTTAGTTTAAATCTGCTCTAATTCAAGAAAGAAGAAAAAGTCAAAGAAAGTCAACAAAAGCTCATAATAAGCAGTTCTGGGGGTAGAAGCTAATCTGGATGGCTTTTCTGGTTTCTAGCTTGTTGACAACAAGCTAGGAGTGGTTTCTGGTCCTTGTTCATCTTTTCATAAGCCAATTTCAGTTGTAAGGCTTTATTTGACTTTTGCTTAATTTCTATTGTAACTGTGCAATAGCTTATTTCTAGGTTATTTCTGTCATTTACTGCTTATTATCAATTATTAGTTATCTTTCATCAGTGTCTCAATATTAAATAAGTCTTAGTCTTTATTTTCACTTAAAAAACTTATAAAAGCCAAAAATAGCAAAACATAGCATAGCTTAATTTATTACTTATTTCTGTTCTAAAGTTGCTTATTGTAGTTTATATAAGTTAATTAGTCAGTTATAATCAAGTTTCATTGTCAAAATTTGTTTTTCCATTTGAAAATCCACAACAGACCCTATAAAGGGTTGTTTGGTTTGAGAAGTCAAAACAAGCCAAACTAGGTTTTACTGTACATTTACCACAATCCCAACTTTGTATCAGCTTATTTTGACCATTATAAGTTGTTTCTAGGTTTTAATAAGCCATTTCAATAGAAAATCTATATTTGAGTGCCCTGTGGTGAAATCAGACTTTAAAAAGCTCAAATAAGCCAACAGGAGCTATAAGCTCTTTTGGTCCTTTTTCTTTGCTTCTCTGAGTCACTTTGAGTCCATTTAGAGTAGATACAAGAGTTGGATTAGGTGCCTTTGGCCTGTGCTCTTCTACATAACTCTGCACATCAGCAAACTCAGTATATACTGAGTTGCTGAGGCAGCTGAACTCACATCATTTGTGCCTATCTTGATAAGCTATGGCCATGATTTTTGGTTTTTAAGATAGCTCATAGTACTAGCTCACTTTTGCCCCCTTAATATTCAACTTGTCTGCTTAATTTAAGTGCTTAATCTGCCTTGCTAATTGGCCAATTTTCTGAGTTTTCTGTCTTGAATTCTCAACTGCTAATCTGCTTATTAGTTCATTTCATTGTGCTTATTTGTGTTTTCAAGTTGTTTTAAGCTTCTAGTAGTATATTAAACCTGTTCTGAGCTTTTGGTTAATTTTTGTGCTTATTAGCTTATTTTTAGCTTATTTACATACTGCTTATCTGCCCAAATCTGCCTATTGGGCTTAGATAACTTCTGCTTTTATTTTTCATAGCTTTTAAATATTAATTTAGACTTATCCTGAATTTTTCAGATTTTTCCTAAGTCATTTAATATTTTTAATCTTTTTAATTAGTTTCTAATAGTAATTAAATCATAATAAATAGAAAAATAATCATAAAAATATAAAATTTTTTTTACATAATTTTCTTTTGTCATTTATAATCTAGGAAAAATATAATTATATTATTAGACCTTAAGAAAAATTAAAATAGAAAATAAGTGATAGCTTCTATTTAATAGATTTTATCTTTTTAAATTTTTAATTAAGTAATTTTCATTTTTATAATTTTCTTAGCTTCTTTTTACTTAATAATATTTATAGAAAAAGTTTTAGATTTTTCTTTGTTTATTTAGTATTTATTATAAATTTAAATAGTTTAAAAAGTAATTAAATAATAAATAATTAATAATAATTAGATAAAAAGTATAAAAAAATATAATTTTAGTTTTAAAATAAGTTTTAAGTAATTTTACATTTTTAGGTTTTAATTTTTATAATATTTCAATTTTTGTCCCATTTTAGATTTCCTGTTACGCGTTTTCAGTTTAGTTTAATTCGCGTTTAAATTTCCTTTTGTATAATTGTTTATCATTTGTTTATCAATTAGATATATAAAGCAAAATCCAAAATATCTAAATCATCTATCACTCTAATCCAAAGCTTTCCACAGTTTGCCCATTCACACCTCGTTGGGAAACGATCCGGGTAATCACTTGCCTGGTTTCACACTACACACGAACGTGAGTTTTTGCAAGTATCCTTTTTCACAAAGGGGTAATTTGTATTTATTCACGTGTATCCGCTGTCTGCATTTATTTAATAGTGCGTTCGCGACGGATCAGTTAAGTATGAATCAAACAATTGATAAAGATTTACAAGAACTTATAAAAAAAGATATCGAACATTGGAAAGAAGTTTTAATTAGAATAATTGTTGTTGTTAAATGTTTGGCTGAATATGACATACCTTTTCGTGGAACAAATGAAAAACTTTATGCAAAGTCTAATGGAAACTTTTTGGGCATAATTCAAATGATTGCTGAGTTCGATCCTATCATGAAAGAACATTTTCGTAAAATTTTAGATAAAGAAACTCACTATCATTATCTAAGTCATTCAATCCAAAATGAATTAATTGAAATGTTAGCATCTAATGTAAAGAATGCAATAATTAGAAAAATCAAAGAGGCAAAGTACTATTCAGTAATTCTCGATTGCACTCCTGATGTAAGTCGCCAAGAACAAATGACTTTAATTATTAGATGTGTTGATGTATCGTGTTCTCCTATCAAAGTAGAAGAGGTTTTTTTTAGAGTTTTTGGTCGTACGTAGAGGATACAACGGGATTAGGTCTTTTCAATGTGTTACAAGATGCTTTAAAATCTCTTGATCTAGATATTAAATATGTTAGAGGACAAGGGTACGATAATGGGTCTAATATGAAGGGAAAACATCAAGGTGTTCAAAAAAGATTACTTGATATAAACCCAAGAGCTTTCTATATGCCATGTGGGCGTCATTGTCTTAACCTAGTATTATGTGATATGAAAAATTCTTGTCATAAAGCAAAAACCTTTTTGGAACATGTCAAACTATATATACGGTTTTCTCTAGTTCTACCAAACGGTGGAGTGTTTTACTCGAACATATTGATGAATTGACATTAAAATCATTGTGTGTCACTAGATGGGAAAGTCATATAGATAGTGTTAAAGCTATAAAAACACAAGTTTCTCAAGTAAAAAAAGCTTTATTAAAATTGTCTAAAGTAAGTGATGATGGACTAGTGTGTAGAAATGCCGAATCATTGGTTAATGGGGAATTGTGAAGTTTTGAATTTGTTCTAAGTTTGGTTATTTGGTATGATATTTTATATAAAATTAATTTAGTTAGTAAGAAGTTACAGTCTAGTGATATGCTTCTTGATGTCACATTAAAAAATTTAAAGGGATTGGTTAGCTATTTTGAAATTTATAGGGAAACTAGATTAGACAATGCTATTAGTGAAGCTAAACAAATTGCACAAACCATTGATATTGAACCTGAGTTTAGTATAAAACGTGCTCCTTGTAGGAAAAAACAATTTGATGAGATTCCGGATACTGAAAGAGAACAACAATCTGCTAAAGAACAATTCAGAACTGATTACTTTCTTGTTATAGTTGATATGGCTCTAGAACAATTAAATAGTAGATTTGAACAAATGAAATATTTTGAATCAATTTTTGGTTTCATGTTTGATGCATCAAAGTTAGCTTATTTGGATGATGCCAACTTGAAGGAATGTTGTTCGAATCTTGAATCTGTGTTAACAAATGATGAAGATTGTGATGTTGATGGTAAAGACTTGTTTATGGAGTTACAAATTTTGCAAGAGATGTTGCCTAATGGCGCATATGATGGAGAAAGACCTTGGTCATCAATTGAAATCATGGAGTTTACAAAGAAGATGGATATGTTTCCAAATGTTTTACTTGCATACAATATTTTATTAACCATACCAGTCACGGTCGCATCTGTTACACCCCGTGCCCGCTTAGAAAAAAAAATTAAAACTTTTTGAGCAGAAACGACTCAACTTTACGGACATCCTGTTACTCTTTTGACCATTGACAGAAATCTATAAACTTTCAGACCTTGAGACTATTTTTAAATGAAATTAGACTCAATTACCTTCGAAACGCCGGGTGGCACGACCATTGACGACTTACGGATTAAAAGATATGATTTTTCCAAGATTACCAAAAGCTGTCGAAAAACCACCCAACCGATCGGTATGCCCCCGCATCCGATCCGGATGGGCGGCAACACCCTCCATCCGATCGGATGGAGGCTATTGATCTACCGGAACCATTTTCAAGTCCCGCTCTTGAAAACCCGACCTCCCGAACTCGATATTTCACCAAACCTTCCAGATTTACTTAATACATCAATAAGCTCATTTCCAAATGAAAACATTTACCATTTGACTCTCGGAAACGTACTTTACACAATCACGGGTTTTGCACCAAAACCCGTTTTGACCCATTTACACTACAAACCACTTATACCACTTTATTTTTCCACCAAACTTAACCAACATCATTACTTTAACATACTAAACATGTTCCATATACACTTGACCCGTTTGCTGTTAGACCCGTTTCCCGAGTATTGGGACCCCACCCTAGATGAAGTTGACTCGAGCCTAAGTATGTTTGACTAAGAATATGTGGTTGAGTCTTTTAAGAGCATGTCTGATGAGGCTTAGATGCGGAGCATCTAAAATGTAGATACGGAGCATCAGTAGATGCGGCGCATCTAAAAGATAGATGCGGCGTATCGACCTAAAATAGAAAGAATGAGACTTGAGAGACCACTCTTGCCAAATGACCAAAGTTGCTACCTAACTAAATATATCCAGGATATTCTAGATTTAGCTATCATTATTGAGGTTGGGAAGTCCGGTCTTTTAGAGAGAGAAGGAAGAGAGGGAAAATGATGAAGATGAAGGTACAATGAAGATTAATTGAAGATGACTACTCATTAGCATGATCCTTGTAAGTAAGTAACCTTTAATTAGTGTTAATTGATGATTTATGAATTAGGGTTTATAAACCTAATTTGGGAAAATGGGTAAATGATGGTTTTAAGATAATTGATGAGTTATAGTGATTATGAGGTAGGTTTGTGTGGGTTTAGTTAGTAAGAAAAAGGGTGTTCATCATATGATCAAAGTATGATCATATGGTGATCATATATGTTAAAGGGTGTGTTGATTGTTATAGTTTTTAGTTATGTGTTATTAAGTGTTTGTGAATGATGGTTATGAAGTAGGAAACATGATAATGATGATGATGATGATGACGACTAGTGCGATGATGATGATGGTGGTGAAATCATGATATGATAGTTAGCTTGGATTGAAGGTAAGTAACTCTCCCTAAAACATGTGTTGTATGTGTATTTATCATGTATGTATTGTGGTTGTAGAAGTGTATAAGTTCTTGGCTAGTATGGTGGTAAGCTAAGGTTGGATGGCTAGTGACTTGGATAGGAGTATGTAGTTATTGGCTTTGGACAAATTAAGGTATGTTGTTGAATGTGATTGTGATGAATGAATGTGATTATGTTATAAGGTTGTGAATGATATGAATGGTATGTAGTAGTTTAGAAGCTTATATGTGATTATGATGCTTATGTGAAAGTATGTGTATGATATGTTTTATGTCGGGTTACTTACTAAGCGTAAGCTTACCTTTTTAGTTGTTAACGTTTTGTAGGTTCATGTGCGGCGGAATGAAGGTTTATGTGTGGTAGCTTAAGGATTGGGAAGTGGATTTGGAAGATAATAAGCATTAGGAGCTAGGTAGAATGCCGAGCTCGAGTCATGGTTGTATCCCCGAGAGTCTCTTTTATGAGTCGTATAATGTGTGTCAAAGTCGGGTAACGGTTTGGAAGTCTAATGATGGGTCAAAGTGTGTTTTATGTGTTTTTGAGTAAAGTCTAAAGGGGCGTTTGGTTTATGTGTAAACGTACCCATTTTGAGTAGTGAACGGGTCAAGTACCCTTGAAACATGTTTGATCTGTTAAATAAATGAAGTTGGTCAAGTTAGATGTGAAACGGAAGTGGTATAAGTGGTTTGTTGTGAAAATGGGTCAAACGGGTTATTTGCATAACCCGTCTCATTTGTAAAAGTACTCCTTCGGGGTGTTAATCGGTAAATGTTTTTGTATGAAAATAAACTATTGGACATACTAAAGGATTCTGGAAAGTTTCGTCAGGTTTCGAGTCCGGGAGGTCGGGTTTCTGAGCGGGCCTGGCGAAAATGCAAAATTGGGACAGTAGGTCTGTCCAGATTTGCTGGACAGAGCAGATACGGCGCATCTCCTTGTTGAGATATGGCGTATCAGGTGATACGGCACATCTCCTTTTTGAGATACGGCGCATCTATCCACAGTCCAGGTTTAGCAGTTTTCAAAAAATCATATCTTTTAATCCGTAAGTCGAAATAGGTCGTGCCACCTATCGTTTCGAAGGTAATTGAGTCTAGTTTCATTTAAAAATAGTCTCAAGGGCTAAAAGTTTATAGATTTTTTTCAGTGGTCAAAAGAGTAAGCAGATGTCCGTTAAAGTGAGTCGATTCCGCGTAAAAAGTTTTAAATTTTGGTCTAAACGGGCACGGGGCGTTACAACTTGGTATCAGAGCTTCGGTTTAAGTGAATTAAGTTCTCTTCAGGATTGCCTAGACTTAAACCACTCGTAGACGTGTTGAGCTTAAGTTTAAGTAACGCCGGCTAATATTGTGAAAGTTATAGGATTTGAATGTTGAATTATGAAATGGATTATGTGCTTGCTATACGAGTTTAATGATGAGGATTTATGAATATGTTTTATGTAATCTAGGTGGTGAAGGACTTGATGTGTAAATGATAGGATTACCGTGCACCTTGGGTTGTGTCGGTAATTATTATGTGATTATGTGAATGCACACTATAGAAGTAATAAAGAATGTGTATAGAAAGTATAAGTAGTATGCTTGCTATAGAAAGACGAGAATAGAATGTCGTACTAGTGAGAAATTATAGGTGGGCATAAGAAGTTATATGAGAATGTGTTCATGGCAAAGACTTAGCTGTTGAGTAAAGCGAATTGTCGAAATAAGAAATTGCAAAATATTAAAGAGACGTACGAGTAATGAATGATACCTAAAGTAGCTATTACATCGATTGCTAAAATAAAGAAGTAAGTACCTTAACGATAATAGACAAATGGTATGTCATAGACGTGTTCAGATGTTCTAAATCATAAATTGAGAATAGATTAACGAAGTGTAAACGTTTAGTGACGTTTATCTCTTATGAAAAGAATGATCGAGTGTGGGTTAAGAGTATGAATGAGATAAGTATGTACTAATGTGTTGTCGTTTTTATGTAAAGTGTTATTGTGGCATAGGCAAGGTGATTATGTATGCGAGTTATAATGTGATGTATAGACAAAGTGGAAAAAGTAAACTACAAGGGAACTTGAATTAAATGAGTCACGCCTAGAATTCTTGTTGTGATATGAAGTGTTATAAATGGGATAGATGAACGAGTTTTAAATTATAATGTAAGACCAATGTATGGTCTAGAAAATGATTCATGTTAAACGTTGGGACAAGTCATGTCAAGATTTAAGTGAGTCAATCGGGATGAAATAGGCAACATTAAAAGAATGAACATGTGTAAAATGGAGTAAGAGGATAATGCGAAGCTAACAAGAAAATGATAAGCGTAATGTGACAACCCGGATGAAATATAATATATATATATGTACTCAAATGTGCGAGGGTATGAAAAAGACGAATATTACTAAGATGGTGTCGAGTAATGAAAGGTAATGGGTGAGTAACTAAAAGTGCGTAAACCAAGGGGAAAGGAATACGAAAAAGTATAGTCTAAGAAGTACTTGAGCAATGAATAATACGTGAGCGTAGAATTAGTAAAGTAGAAGCGATTGATTTGTAATGACACGTAGTGAATGGTCTACCGTGCACTTTGATTTGTGCCGGTGATTACATTGTGATTAAACGAATATATAATTAAGTAACGGTAATGGGATATGAATAGGAACGATAACTGGTGTTAGAGATGAGATCAATAATTAACTCAAGGTGTTAACTCATGAATAATGAAACGTGATGACAAGAAGTGTACTAAATTATAATGTGTAATGATAAGATGAAATTGACACGCTAACTGTTAGCGGTTGTTGACATGAGAAAAACGAATAAGATTAAACAATGACGTTTTAAGTGTAAATCGTAATAATATTAAGCGTATTAAGGTAAAGTGCGAAAAGATAAGATTAAACTAGCGAATCAATGATTAAGTGTTTAAAGACTTGAAGATTAAAGAATGAGGATGGGGAATGATGGCATAAAATGTGACCAACATATGGTCTTATTATATTTAACGACTAAGGGCAAATGTTAAAGTGGTATAGAGACGGGGTAACGGTAAGGTAAAGTATTTGGGGTTAAGTTTTAACGTGAAGTGGCGATACGGAGTGTTGGTATTTAAAAGATGGAAACTTAACGAAACAGTATGAACACTAAAAGCTAATTGCAATAAGTTAAGAATGAAAATGAGAAAGAGATGAGTAGGTAGGAGGATTGAGTATGTACATGAACGTGTAGCAAAGATAACGATGTTATGGTAATAGATAAGGAAAGCGAACATGACTTGACATATTGATTTATAAATGTCTAATAAAACAAAAGTTATAAAATGAGATTTAAGCAAAATGATATGGAAATGATGACCAGAAACGGATTTGCTCTAAATGCTTAGATAAGTAATGAGATGAGTTAAGTACGAAAGTCAAAATGTAATGAAATATTGTGTGGTAAACGTAACGAACTTATATAATGGAATGTATATAAAGAAAGGGCAACGCTAATGAAGGTGTTATAATTAAATGGTCCACGAAGGGTGGATATGCGAAAAGCGAGATGAAATAATATCACTTGAATACATAATTAATTTAAGAATTGAGATAAAGCATGAGAATAAGAATGCGACGAGTTAAGAATGTAAGAGAGAACAAGACGAGTATGTATGAGATAAAGACGTTGTCTTGAAATTATCATATTACGGCTAAGGCGATTAGCTGTAATCACTATAATGAATGCATGAGTTTCGGTTGGTAAAATGTGAGAAGTCTATATGTAAATGAGACGAATGGACTAAAATGTAAAGTAAGAATGTGAAAATGATTAATGAAGGCTAAAAATGCAAGAGGTAAAGTAAAGATGTGAAAATAACTAAAGCGGATTAAGAATGTAAGGAGTGTGTATGAGATAAAGGCGTTGTCTTGAAATTATTATATTACTGCTAAGGCGATTAGCGGTAATTACTATAATAAAAGAATGTAATAATGTGTGTGTGGTGCTTATGACTTGGATCCGTAGTTAAGGTGATAAAGTGTGAATGTAATGATCCTTCGGGATGAATGTTAAATGTGGTATCCCTCGGGATGACCAAGTAAAGGAATGTTAAGGAATCCTTCGGGATGAATGTTAAAGATCCTTCGGGATGAAAAGTGTTGCCTTCACCGGCAAGGGGTTGCCTACGTCCATGGCATATAAAAGTATCCCCATGATGAATGTGATAATGTGAAGGATCCAAGTCTAAGAAGGGTAAAAATAATGTAATAAAAAGAAAATGATGAAATAATAAAAGTTAAAAATTAGAAATAGGAGTAGTAGTGTTATGTCGGGAGTACATAACCATGAGTTTATATTTCTTGATTTACATCGATTGGGACGCCTCTCCATGTAAATGAGGAATTATAAACGAGTGGGCTATGTGTTGCCGACACGGCACGAGTAGGGTTAGAGAAGTAGAAAGCGGGAGTTTAGAGTTAGTTAGAAATGGTAAAGACTAAGGTAGGAGGATTAAGATCAGAGCACGTCCTGTAGCGAGGACTTATGAAAAACCTATGTTTTGAGTGTTAAGTTTAAGTTGACGAAACCGAGGAATTGTAATGATGTTTCAAAAGGTTATGATACGTAATTGTGCAGTGGTGCGAAAAGGTGAGTAATGAAAATAGTTGATGATAAATGTCATGTGTAATGTAACGACAAATGTTAAAGTGTGATGCTACAAAGCTAATTCATGTAATATTTCTATAAGCCTTAGAAGGTAATCAAAATAGCGTGAAGAAAGGAGTAGAGTAAATGAGAAAATTGTAGAGACGTAAAAGAAGTGATTAAGTAGTGTTGATAGGACGTGAAAGCATTAGCCAAATGTAATTATGAAAGGTCAAATAGTACGAGTTCTTAAGTAGCAAATAGTCAAAGAACGAGGGTAGGGGATAAAACGAGTGAGATGGTGATGGAACAGTAATAGGGAGGATTGGAATAATGATTGGCGATAATTAGTAAGTTTTGTGTTATGTAAATTCTAAGCAAGGGTTTTGTGGTATAAAAGTAAGCGGGGGTAATGTGGATTAGGGCATGTGATGCGTTACAGTATGCACAGAGTTGAGAGGTCACTTAAGTCATTGCACTAAATAAACTAAGAGTTAAGGGGCTAAGAATGAGAGGAGTTATGAGACTAAGTGTGGTTAGAAATAGAACGACAGATTTCGGGGACGAAATCTAAATAAGGGGGGTAGAATTGTTAGACCCGTTTCCCGGGTATTGGGACCCCACCCTAGATGAAGTTGACTCGAGCCTAAGTATGTTTGACTAAGAATATGTGGTTGAGTCTTTTAAGAGCATGTCTGATGAGGCTTAGATGCAGAGCATCTAAAATGTAGATACGGAGCATCAGTAGATGCGGCGCATCTAAAAGATAGATGTGGCGTATCGACCTAAAATAGAAAGAATGAGACTTGAGGGACCACTCTTGCCAAATGACCAAAGTTGCTACCTAACTAAATATATCCAGGATATTCTAGATTTAGCTATCATTATTGAGGTTGGGAAGTCCGGTCTTTTAGAGAGAGAAGGAAGAGAGGGAAAATGATGAAGATGAAGGTACAATGAAGATTGATTGAAGATGACTACTCATTAGCATGATCCTTGTAAGTAAGTAACCTTTAATTAGTGTTAATTGATGATTTATGAATTAGGGTTTATAAACCTAATTTGGGAAAATGGGTAAATGATGGTTTTAAGATAATTGATGAGTTATAGTGATTATGAGGTAGGTTTGTGTGGGTTTAGTTAGTAAGAAAAAGGGTGTTCATCATATGATCAAAGTATGATCATATGGTGATCATATATGTTAAAGGGTGTGTTGATTGTTATAGTTTTTAGTTATGTGTTATTAAGTGTTTGTGAATGATGGTTATGAAGTAGGAAACATGATAATGATGATGATGATGACGACTAGTGCGATGATGATGATGGTGGTGAAATCATGATATGATAGTTAGCTTGGATTGAAGGTAAGTAACTTTCCCTAAAACATGTGTTGTATGTGTATTTATCATGTATGTATTGTGGTTGTAGAAGTGTATAAGTTCTTGGCTAGTATGGTGGTAAGCTAAGGTTGGATGGCTAGTGACTTGGATAGGAGTATGTAGTTATTGGCTTTGGACAAATTAAGGTATGTTGTTGAATGTGATTGTGATGAATGAATGTGATTATGTTATAAGGTTGTGAATGATATGAATGGTATGTAGTGGTTTAGAAGCTTATATGTGATTATGATGCTTATGTGAAAGTATGTGTATGATATATGTTTTATGTCGGGTTACTTACTAAGCGTAAGCTTACCTTTTTAGTTGTTAACGTTTTGTAGGTTCATGTGCGGCGGAATGAAGGTTTATGTGTGGTAGCTTAAGGATTGGGAAGTGGATTTGGAAGATAATAAGCATTAGGAGCTAGGTAGAATGCCGAGCTCGAGTCATGGTTGTATCCCCGAGAGTCTCTTTTATGAGTCGTATAATGTGTGTCAAAGTCGGGTAACGGTTTGGAAGTCTAATGATGGGTCAAAGTGTGTTTTATGTGTTTTTGAGTAAAGTCTAAAGGGGCGTTTGGTTTATGTGTAAACGTACCCATTTTGAGTAGTAAACGGGTCAAGTACCCTTGAAACATGTTTGATATGTTAAATAAATGAAGTTGGTCAAGTTAGATGTGAAACGGAAGTGGTATAAGTGGTTTGTTGTGAAAATGGGTCAAAACGGGTTATTTGCATAACCCGTCTCATTTGTAAAAGTACCCCTTCGGGGTGTTAATCGGTAAATGTTTTTGTATGAAAATAAACTATTGGACATACTAAAGGATTCTGGAAAGTTTCGTCAAGTTTCGAGTCCGGGAGGTCGGGTTTCTGAGCGGGCCTGGCGAAAATGCAAAATTGGGACAGTAGGTCTGTCCAGATTTGCTGGACAGAGCAGATACGGCGCATCTCCTTGTTGAGATATGGCGTATCAGGTGATACGGCGCATCTCCTTTTTGAGATACGGCGCATCTATCCACAGTCCAGGTTTGGCAGTTTTCAAAAAATCATATCTTTTAATCCGTAAGTCGAAATAGGTCGTGCCACCTATCGTTTCGAAGGTAATTGAGTCTAGTTTCATTTAAAAATAGTCTCAAGGGCTAAAAGTTTATATATTTTTTTCAGTGGTCAAAAGAGTAAGCAGATGTTCGTTAAAGTGAGTCGATTCCGCGTAAAAAGTTTTAAATTTTGGTCTAAACGGGCACGGGGCGTTACATGTGTTGCAACGTGCAATGGGTATATTTACACTTAATCCAAACACCCCTTTAACTTTGACTATAAACACATAAAACATACTTTGACACAACGGTTGATCTCAAAATCGTTAGGACAACCGTAACATACAATTTGCCACACGGCTACACTTTACCAACCAATAAAAGACCAACGGGGGTAAAAACTTTACACTTGAGCTCGGTATTCTACCTAAGCTCCTAAACGCATACTATCTTTATTCTTGCATATCCAAATCCTTAATCCATATATCCAAGCCATCCATAAAAACATGCCAACCTACAAAATGGTTAGACAACTAAACCATAAGCTTTCGCTTAGTAAGTAAAACGATCATAACATACCATTATACTTCAATCAACACATAAGCTTCATATACATTAAACACTTAATTTATGGGCTTTCTACTCTAAGTCTCATCTAACACATAACATCAACTTATACCATAACATCAACTCATCACGTAGGCCACATTCATTACTTCACTTAAACATGTCTCAAGTCGATATTACATGACACAAAACATACATAATACATATATGTTAGCAATCCATATAACACATGTCACCACCGTTTTACTTACCTTAGCTCCAAGCTAAGCACATCAAGGCCTCATCATCAACCTTATCATCATCATCATCATCATATACACCCTAAGTCATAACATCATACAAACACTTAAAACACATAACATAATAACTATAACAATGGTTTATGCAACTATCAACTTACTTCTTCCACCTCTAATCATCATATAATCATATATTGATTACAGGATAATCAATCCCATCATTTACTAACTTAAACCCATTATTAACATATCACATAATCATCATTACCTCTTAATTATGCTTAAAACACCATTTACCCATCTTTCCCAAGTTAGGGTTTATAAACCCTAACTTCTCAATTCATCAACTATCACTAAATAGAGAGATTACTTACTTGGGTGGATCATAGCTAAGCACCTTACTCTTGGATTGGAACATATAAACATCATCATACTCTTTATTCATCAACCTTCCAATTTCCCTCTCTTTTTCTCTCTCAAAACCGGACCTCAACAAACACCCTTGAATGATATGAAATTCTCTAGAATTCCCTAGATATACTTATCTAGGCACAAGTTTTGGCTTATGGCAAGAATAGCCCCTCAAGTCTCTTTCCTTCTATTTTGTCCACACTACATGTCTTAACACTTTTGGTCTATTGCAACTTTAGCCCTTGAAGTCTATTTCCTTCTTGTTGTGCCACACAATACTTTCATAACCTTATAACACATTCTTTGACTATCACTTTGACTATCGGGTTTGACCACTACGCAACATTCGTTGACTGGCCAATCACGTAAAGTCCTTAATCCATTTTCATCTCGGGTGGGATCCAAGTACCCGGGAAACGGGTCTAACAGCATCCGCGGAAAGAAGTTTTTCAAAATTAAAGATATTGAAATCTTATTTAAGGAGTACGATGAGTCAAGAGAGGCTCAATGGGTTGACAATATTGAGTATAGAAAGCAGATTTTTAGCAAATGTCGATTATGACAAGATAATCTATGAATTTGCTTCAAGAAACGCACGAAGACATCGTTTTAGGTGATATAGGTGGAGCGTGTAATTCAAAGCTTATTTCATTGTATCGTAACATTTTACTTAATAAATAAGTTCGGCGTAGGGATGAGCCGCCTAGCTTAATTGACTAGGTTCCAAACCCCTAAAAAATCGTGCATGTTTTTTTGTTTTTGTTTATAAGGGGGCATATTTTAGTCGGCTCGCCCCGGGCATCAAAAACATCAGATCCGGCCCTGCCACCAAGTCTATGAGTTGCTCCATTTCAATGCCATCTCTAATGGGCCGACGCTAGCACCAATTATAATGGGTTGAGTTGAGCCATTAACTAACTGAGCCGATCTTTTATTGAGCATATTTTGGAAGTCTCCAGCATGAACAACCTGTTAAAGACAGATTTGAGGGAGGAAGTACCAAGCCATCTATCATTCCAGAACTCGAAAGTGGAGCCATCACCAACTTTCCTTCTAAAAACATTCTCTAAGTTAATTTTAACAACAGACAACGATTTCTTGAGACCAATAATTGTTGTCCAAGGGCTGCAAGAAAGGCGAGTGGTAGGTTGTGAAACAGCCCCTAACCCTCCTTGGTTCCCATAAATAGAGGTAATTATTTGTTTCCAAAGTGAGTTTCAATCCGTGTGGAAACGCCACCACCATTTCGTTAGCATGGCGAGGTTAGAGTCTTGAAGGGACCCAATGCCAAGACCCCCACATTTGCGAGGTGAACGCACCTTTTTCCAAGCAACCCAAGACATTTTGTTGGTGAACACACCTTTTGCGAGGTGAACACAATCTTTGTAATAATGATATATATGGTTTTTATTCATATATAATCCTTTTCTGTTATGGACCGGGACTGGTCTCCTACAATCGCAATACATTTCTTAACGGCCCATGTCTTTCTAGCTATACTCGTGGGCCGATCGCACAACTATACCTAGTTCGGTTGAATGTTTTGGTACGGTTATTCAACCTACCTTTTACATCATATGGCGATACGGAACAGCATTTGTGTTAAATGAAAATTTGGTTACGAAAGAAACGTACATATTATGTATATATATATAGCTCTGCCCAAAAAGCACGGATAATTACTCTGGTTATCATACATATATGTATTAGGGAAAGAAATGAAAGATATTATAAAATTTGGATTATTGATGTGGATGTGGATGCTGTCACGGACACACCACACATATAAAACAAAAACGCAACTTCTGGTAGTCGCGCGGTACCACGTGCATCAAGATTTTTCATGGTTTCTTGGCCATAAGAGGTTCAAAACTATCAAATTTAATGGATATAATCAAATCACGTTAGATAAATTACACCTTGTTTGATGCAAACAAATATGGAGCGGTCACGTCAACTTCTTCTAGAAGAGGACTTTTATACCCGGTTTAGTTTTTATCTCGATTCCATAAATTAATCGTCTAAAAGATCGGAAACTGTGGTTAATGATACAGAATTTCAAGCACAGGGGCGGTACCAAAAAAACTTTCAAGAGGGGGCAAAAATCAAAAGTACGTACCAAGTCGGGTCAGTAACTCGACCTTTGTTGCTATAATGAAATTGATTTTACTTTGAAAGAAAATGAACTTTAATGGTATATATTTTCATGTGAAAACCAATACTAAAAATTGGTGATGATATGCCCGACATTTAGCACATACTTACTTTTTCTGATTGATATTAACACAAGCAGTTGAAGCAAAAATAAAAAGTTGAATAACAAAAATTCACAAAAATATATAGAGTAGCACAAGAATCGAATATTATATCTCCACAAAATTGCATATGTCCTTGACCAATTTAGTACTAGTATGATACAACTAACCATTATACTATTTACACATTTATTAGGGCAAAATGAAAAGTACTTATCATCTTAAGAAAATCGACATGACTTGAGTGAACTTTGTGAGGACTGTTGCCCACACTGCCCCCATTGTTGTACCATCCCTGTTCAAGCATCTCATTCTGGTTGATATGGCAGATTATTGTAATATAATACTGTCTATGATTATCTATGTTTTTTATGAAGATGTCACGACTCACGAAACTATAATAACGTCAATAAAATAAAATTCGAGTTTCATATATCGGCCCTAGTTTGCAACCCTTAAACGCGATATGTTCCTGTGGATGATTTTTTGTTAGTAGTGACGTCAAATTAAATGCATGTTTTTTAGTAGGAAAATATGGATAGTTGACAAGGAAAGGTATAATACTCATAAATTAATGTTTCTTTTATAGTTGGTTGGTGGTTTTAGAATGGGAAAATAATCTGAAAAGGCATCATATTTGTCATAATATTCTTTTGTAAGTATCATACTTTTTTTTTTCCTATTGTATGCATCCAACTTTTTAAATTTTCCTATTCTAGGCATCCAACTTTCCTTAATCATCCTATTGTATGCATCAAACTTTTTTAATTTTCCTATTCTAGGCATCCAACTTTCCTTAATTTTCTTATTGTAGCGTCACTTTTTCATGCTACAGGCCTACAATAGAAAGTTGGATTCTACAATAGGAAAAAAAAAAGTATGATGCTTACAAAAGAATATAGTGGCAAGTATTATGCCTTTTCACATCATTTTCCCTTTTAGAAATTTTGTGGTCACACTTAGGTTACCTATCAAGGTAGCTTGTAATTAATCATATACTGTAGTACGTATTCTTAAATCTAGGAATTAGCTATCATTATAGTACTTATGATTAATTATTGTGTTGTTAGTTTGGTTTGACAATTAGTGAAAATACTTGACGTGAAGAATAATTAATTAAGGGGAGATATCATTCCAATTAATCAAGGCAGTTGGCGGGGGCAGATGCGAAAAGTTTGACACTCAATATATTACACCAAATCGATTTATAATTAATAAAAGTTAGGTCTGAAAACCATAATCTAAGTAACGTCAATAATTCTAGCTAGCTCAATATTCTTGGAGACTTAATCACTTAATGAATTAACACTTGATGACAATAGCAACAATAAGAAACAAAATTGAAATACTATTTGATTTCATGTATATACACTTGAAGACAGCCACAGGACATGAACAATATATTTGAGTCCTGACTATCAATGCATGAGCTAGATGGTCACATGAGACTAGCTAGCTAGCTGTTACATAATATTATTATGAGCTATCTATTGGATTTGGTTCCACAAGCGAACTACATTACCATCTAAGAGGCTTAAATCTTGGTGACGATACCACCCCATGTCCATTGTCTTTATCTTCAATGTTCCCAATTCCCATTCATTAGCTGCTGCTTGTTTAGATGATAATGACGAAGAACCACCTGCCACGATTAATCTCCTCTTAATGTGATTATCATCATCATCCAAATCCATGAAGTGATGTGATGAGGATGAGGATGTAGATATGTTGTCATCATGAGCATAGTAGAGGGTAAACTTGCCACTTGCTGTTTTCTCCAAGGTACATGACAACCTAGTGGTAAATATTGATGATGAGGTGGTTGTGTTGCAAGTATTAGAAGAGCAAGGTGTCTCCTTCTCATCCTTGTGTTGACCAATAACCTCCTCAGCTGGTTGCTGCGACGAAGAGTGAGAATGGGAGATGTTAATAATATTAATTATCGGGCTGAGGCGGTTGCTAAGGCGGCAGATGCTAATAATACCAGCTGCAGCTGTGGTTGTAAGAAAGGCTGCTAGCCAAGCCCATGCACCATGCTGCACCCTCAAGTAATTCATTATTGCAACCGCCTCCATACTCATTTTTATTCTATCAAATAGATTGGCCAAGGGAGGATTGGTTTGTGAAGATAAAAGGAGAAATAGACCTCAAGTGTATATATATCATATGATATGAGAAAAAAAGATTAACTGAAGGAGAACCGTAGGATTGGTAGGATCTAAATACATGCCAAGTATCAAGATGTAGATGCCATTGCTAGTTGGTAGATCCTTTCTATATACCACCATGATTCTATAATAGTTTTTTATTTCCAAAATCATATCTTTTACTATAATGCATGTACCATTATTACTATTAATTATTACTACATCCGTCCCAAAATAAGTGTTCAGTTTGACTTTTCAAAGTCAAATAGATTCAACTTTGACCATATCTATTTTTGCGGATGTTATATAATACTGGGCTTATTCATACTGCTGCTACTGTATTTCATACTACTGTTACGAATTTTATATTTTATGGAATAAGTTCATTGCTGCTGTTAGCTTTAGCTGGTTCCTGCTGGTAGTGTTAGTTGATGCTGACATATTTTTGGGCAACTTTTGGTTTTTTTTTTGAGCAACTTGTGTATTTTTTGGGCAACTTTTGTATTGAAAGCTACCAGCAGAATGAGTCAACGCACGCCCAAAAAATACACACAAGTTGCCCAAAAAAATATTTTATGGAATAAGTTCATTGCTGCTGTTAGCTTTAGCTGGTTCCTGCTGGTAGTGTTAATTGATGCTGACGTTTTTTTGGGCAACTTTTGGTATTTTTGGGCAACTTGTGTATTTTTGGGCAACTTTTGTATTTTTTGGGTAACTTGTCTATTTTTTGGGCAACTTGTGTATTTTTGGGCAACTTTTGTATTGAAAGCTACCAGCAGGAATGAGCCAACGCCCAAAAATACAAAAGTTGCCCAAAAATACACAAGTTGCCCAAAAAATACCAAAAGTTGCCCAAAAATGAGTCATTCCTGCTGGTAATGTAGCTCACTTTTTGTTTTGAGAAAATCTACTAAATGCAAAATAGTTACAAGTTAGGTTCTAGCATCATAATGGCAAAAATTGAGAAAACTCAAGTTACAAGCCGGAAAGAATGGATCTCAAAAAAAAGGAAAATAAATGATCCGACAGAACAAGGCCACTGAATGCCTGACTATTTCCGGAAAGAGTAGCTTCCAACTCCACAGATGACAAAAGAATATGTGAAAGGGAAATAACGACTTGCCTACGCATTGCTTTGCCAGCGTAGCCATCTATATTCGATATATTTGATATTCTGTTCTGTTAAAAAAATAAATAAACTCAAATAGAGTGACTTATTCGAGGATCATGACTCATGAGCACACTCGTCTAAAGTTGTCCTTATGCGCAGTTTGTCAGTCAATTCCTTACCATTCACAATTAATAGACTTCGGTTAAATCTTATATGAACAGCATTTTTGTTGGTTTACAAAGAGTTCTCGCTCTATCATTTTACCTTGTGGTTTAATACTCGAGTGAACTTATATAACCATACGCAATAATTTTATGGAGAAATTTATTATTACTACATATACATTCTGATCCAAATGTATGTATAGCATGTGAATGTGAATTCTATTTTCTGAAACTTATGCGCCTGAATAATACAGTATACTAAATAATCACAGAGGAATGATCTAACGAACAAATGCTCAAGATTTATCAAAAGGGTGGTCGGTCTTAAAAAATATACTCTGTTTCAAATTTCCCGAACTTTTATTAACAATAAATGAGCTCCAGAATCAAAAAGAATTACAAAAATTGTAGCAAAATCAATATGCCACTTCCAGATCCTAAACGAGTTCTTACATCTCAACGTAAATCAAACCATTATCCAAAACATCTCTCGCCTAAACTAAGAAAATATTAAAGGGAAATTTTAACAACAATTCACTCACTATATCGGCGCCTTAGTAGACGGGTTAAATATTGTATGTAGATGATAAACTCGTTAGCATATACAATTACCTTCTTTAAAGGTATTGAGAGTGAGAGGCAGCAAGAAGAGCAGCACCAATACCGGAACCGTCATTAGAGTGTATAAGTTTAATATGTTTTGCAAGTTGGTCACCAACCAATTCATGTAAAGTGTTTTCAAGACAGTGTCGGTATTCGGTATTCGGGATCTCACCGTCTCTCACGGTATCTCTTCCAATTTTCTTCAGAATGCCTAAAATTCCAGCAGCGGCGAGGCGTGCCCCTCGTGTGGCAATGATGTTGCATATCTCGACCACTATCTTTCTTGTTGATAAGGGTGTACTAGATATCTGCAAATTGAGTGGTAACTTAGACTTTTAGTATTCAAACCACGGTTTGGGACAAATATAGGTAGCTAAACAAGTGGGTTAGGACACAGGTACGGGTCAAAAGATGGGAACTTTTAGGATCGATAAAAGGGTCAGGATAGGTTAACTTGCGGATGCTTTCTTAGATTACACTATAAGTAGACGATATGGAACTAACTAAAAAATAAACGTGGACAATAATATTGGGACAGAGGAGACCAGATTAATTATAACTAAAAACGTGTTATTAAAATAATAGAGGAAGTACCTGTAACACGTCTTTCAATTTCTTTCCTACCACATTGAGATCAGGGGACGTATCATGATGCATTGCAGACATTTCAGGTGTCCTGTCAATTACACGACAATGGAAAGTAAGATTCAGCGCAATTCGATTGTGAAGATGCATGAAACAGCAAATTACAATTAGATAAAGCTAGAGGAAGCAATTTTGGCCTATATACTTGTGAACGAGCCAAGGTAGGTTGCGCTATATCTCAAAGTTCAAACTACTCAAAAATAACTCGGGGGGGAACATGTCATGTCAAATGGGTTGAAAGTCTCCTATAAGCTATTTTGAGATACGTACAACCTTCTAAATCGTTATATTAAAAAAGTAGAGAACTAAAGGCTTTGAAGAATACCTCAATATGAATGGTGTTTTTAGTTTAGGGGGAACTGTTTCACCGAAAAGCTCAGCTTCATCAGCCATCCTTAACAGAACTCTACGAAGAAGTTCTCCCAGATACATGCCAGAAATCATTTTTTCGAATATCTGCCAAATTTATCATTGGGTAATCAACTTTTGTAAACTTTATGAAGTGTGTTAAAGATAAACAATCGGATAGTACATGTATAAAACATCACCTGTTCCCCAGGGTTCAAACTTTCAGCGTCGAGTGCGTTATCATACTCTGTTAAGGGAAGATGTGATGACCTGAAGTTACCCCACTCCATGTTGATGACCTAGAAAAGAATAGCAGTATGAGTCGTGTTGTGTTTTATTTCATACGGGTCCATGCCATTTCGGTATAGCGTATAATAATAGCTCACCATCTCGTCCGATTTGGGGTGTGGTCCATGCCATTTTGGTATAGCCTGAGCTCGTTCCACATAAGCTGCATTACTTCCGGTGCCCAAGATCACAGCTACGCAAACATCACTGTTCTCATATCTACCTCCAGCCAAAGTTCCAACTGTATCATTAACCTAAAGAGAATTGTCCGTATGTTTAATTTCATAGGCAATCAAACTATGCTTACACCAACTAGTTTAGTATTAAAGATATTTTGTTGTAAACTTGATTTGCTATACACTATTCGTAATGCGAACTTATACGTCCTTTATTTCTTTTTATGGATGTTTGGATACTTTTCAACATCCCAACCCCACAGTATGCAACATTAGCAACCTACATGAACTCACCAGAGCAGATACACGGATATCGACACCTTGCCTATCCATTGCTCTTGTTAGTTCTGCAACCACGTCTTGACCGACCTACCAATATTCAAGAATATAGCAAACATTCATGGCTTTTTTAGGGAAGAAAATGTGAAATAGAACTACTTAGGAATAGTATGTAATTACCATTTCCTCAATAGAGAAGCCTTTGGTCCACCTAATAAGAGTTCCTGAATCAATAGACAATTGCATCACAGGGAACGAGAAGGTAAAACTTAACTCCCTCTGTCTGCCTGCACGACGAATGAACCTATGACTTTCATCCGCAACAAATTTAGCAAGTTCTGCAGCAATGTAGTCAAAAAGTGCCTGTGGAAAACTAATGTTCAGACCTTAGAAACCAACTGAACTTTGATACCTTTAATTGAAAATTTGAAATATGAATATAATGGACCTTCTAACAAAATGAAAGAAAAGAGGTCGCACACAAGTCTTGAGAGAAAGAGAGGCTTACTTCGGGAGTTCCAACCATCAATTGAGGAGGGATTGAGACCTCTGTAAACTCCTGGAATTCAATACCAGACTTCCCACCCAACTGTACTCGGAGAACTCGGAAGTTTGTTCCTCCAAGATCCAATGCATAATACACTCCTTCCTCGTCACTGAAGTAAACAAGGGAAGAACGGTGATTCTACTTACAAAAAAGCCAAATAGATATAGTTATAGATAGCAAAAAATGAATACAAGACGCCAAGGAAAAATGATACTGCTATTCCAACTACTAACAAAATTGACCCATAGTTAATGATGCTACAGCATTTTAATCGCCATAAAGTCTCCCCATTAAAAAAAAAAAAAAAAAAAAAAAAAAAAACTCTGCTTATACTTATTTCAGTTACAAGCATAAACAATATATATTTATAGTAGATCTCAGATCCAGCAACACCAATAAACACGATTCACACAAAGTAGCACAAAATATAGTCCGGTTAGAAACATAACTTGAGGCATAATTCATGATCCTATAGCATTCAAATAGCAGCTGTGATAATAATGAAAATCCCAATTAATATCACTTCCACTCAAGTTTATGCATATCAGTTACAATACATATAGTAATTTGGAATAGAGATCTGCAAAAGATAAAGCATCGGATAATTTACCTTGTTTAACTAAAAGGGATTTGATTGATAAAGCAATTGAGGATTCATCTGGGGTTATTGAAGGGGACATACGGCTGGTTAAGATACGTGTGGCGTATTTGATTGTGTTAGGGTTAGGGTTTGGTGTCAGACAGTGGATTAGTTCGGTTATTAGATTTCCTACGCGGTGGTCGGAGGAGGAGGAGGAGGACATGGTAGTTTACGGCGGCGATGTGAGTGAGTGAAGTGAAGGGTGGTGTTTGGTTTGATTTGATTTTGGTGAGTGAATTGTGGGCGCGGAAATGCTTTTTATTTTGGTCCAGTCCGTCTGGTTTTTAGTAGTATGAGTAATATGTGAAATGACAAAAAAACCATCTGTACAATATACGGTTGCCCAACAAATAAAAGTTGCCCAAAATATACTGCTGTACAATACGTGATTATACGAGTTGCCCTGGGCTAAGGGGGAATTTTTGGAGATTGGGATAGATACTCTTAGCACTTGGGCAATCGGGCTATTTTAGTAATTATCCCTTTTTGAAACTTGACCTTTCATATTCTATTATGCATGACTACTACTGCCAACTAAAAACAATCATTTTTGTGATTCGGAAAAACACCCTTAATTCATAGTCGCCTCGTAAATATTACCGGCAACTAAGAAAAGGCACTTTTCAAATTGTTTTTGCAAAAAAAATTTTGAATTTTTACCGAGAGTAGAAAACAACATCAGGGAACAAAGTTTTGTTTTTCTTCAAACAAAACATTAAACCGATTCAGAAACAAAGAACCCAATACCATCGATAACACGAGGGTCATCAAAAGGGAAAATAAATTGATTCACAAAGGAACAAACACACCTGTTGTATCCAAAGAATCAAATACCCTTCGGATTTTTGAATCATAACTTGATTCAATATATACACGGAAGAAGAATCCCACAGGATCAACCGGCGTTCGAAACAAGAACACCAACATCCGTGAAGAGGAGTGGTTAACCAAAGCCAACAACCGGCGGTCAACCATCAGAAAGAACATAGCAGTAATCGGTCTCACCAAAAAAAAGGCAGAGACATTTTTTATCTCTTGAAAAGAGATAAACAAAGAAGAGAGGCGCAAATAAAGCCTAGGGCACACCGAGAACCAACAAAAGGGCTACGGGTTCTATTTAACCCCCCAGGTTTCGGAAATTTCACATCCACCCTTTTATTTTTAAATTTTACTTATTATTAGTATAGTTTACTTTATTTTTTGATAAGTACTATTATTATACCATTTAGTATCTTATCATATTTTATTTATAATAACCTAGTGTATTTACGCTGCTTATTATAATTAGGAATAACTTTTAAGGAGTAATTAACCTTAGGTTTATTTCACTTTGAATTTATAATCTCCGAAGATAGTTTTCATTTTAACTAATCCTATAGGTTTTGATTGTCACTTTAGACACAAAACATTAGTAGCGCGCAAAATATATATTTTAGCACATCCCGCGTTAGAATTTTAGGAAATTACCTTGTCATTATCATTTAAAATGACAAAAGACGGTGGAGATAATGGAAAGAAGGAGATTAGTACACCTAATACTATCCCTCAATTCCAATGCCCGATTTTGAAACCCGCGAATTACTCACTATGGGCAATTCGAATGCAAATTATTTTAGAAGCAAATGGGTTATGGGAAACAATTGAGCCAACTGAAACGACTCAATCTGATAAGAAAAAGGAGAAAACTGCTATTGCATACCTTTACCAATCCTTACCCGAAGATCAATTACTTCAAATTACAAAGCACAAAACCCCGAAAGCAATATGGGATGCTTTGAAAACTAGACACTTAGGCGAAGAGAGAGTACAACAAGCCAGACTTCAAACACTCAGATCTGAACTAGAGTTGTTACATATGAAGGAAGATGAAACCATCAATACCTTTACAGGAAAACTTACAGCTCTTGTAAACAAAGCCGCTAGTCTAGGACACACAATAAAAGATCAGAACTTAGTTAGGAAGTTGCTAAATGCTGTACCGGATAGGAATCTGCAAATAGTTGCATCCATAGAACAATATTCCGATCTAAACACTATGTCACTTGAAGAAGCAATTGGAAGACTTAAGACCTACGAAGAGAGGATTAAGTTTAAGAAAGGGAAACAGGAGAACACTCAAGAAAAATTGATGTTCACACGACATGAAGGTAGAGGAAAGAATTTTAAAGGACGTGGTAGTGGAAGACATAAATTTTCACACGATAGAAACCACGAGAAATTTAAAGGAGAAAGAAAAGAGGGAGAAAAACCTCATAACAACTTCAAAAGATCAAACTTTGATCCTAGCAATGTAACTTGTTACAAATGCAACAAGAAAGGACATTATGCAAGTAAGTGTTATGCCAAGACAAACACTAACGTGCAATCTAACCTTGTCGAGGAGGACTTAGAACCTACATTATTAATGGCAATTTTAGAAGATCCACTTGTAAAAGAAGTTGAAGACCAAAACGTCTCACTACACGAAGAGGTAGGAACAAAAGAGACAAATATGGATAGTCTATGGTATTTAGACAATGGAGCTAGTAACCATATGACTGGAGTAAGAGAACACTTCAAAGAATTAGATGAGAAAGTTAGTGGAAAAGTGAAATTCGGAGATGGATCACACATAGAGATCAAAGGAAAAGGATCAATTCTAATAGAATGTGATGACGAGAAACAAAGAATTATTTCACACGTCTATTACATCCCAAGCTTGAAGAGCAATTTATTGAGCCTTGGACAATTCACCGAAATTGGTTGTAAAGTTGTAATGGAAGATAATGAACTACGACTTTATGACATGGACGACAAAATCTTCATGAAAGTAACAAGACAGAGAAACCGTCTATATAAAGCAAGTCTGAGAATCGGCACACCTGTTTGCTTACTAGCAAACTTAAAGAATAACACTTGGTTATGGCACGCAAGACTAGGACATCTCAACTTTGACTCATTAAAATCTATGACACAAAGAGAGTTAGTCAAAGGAATACCTGCCATTAAACACACAACACAAATCTGTGATGTTTGTTTAGTTGGTAAACATAGTAGAGCACCATTTCCTAAGAAAGCCAAAACCAGATCAACATCACCCTTAGACTTAGTATATGGAGATTTATGCGAACCAATCACACCACCAACACCATCTGGAAAGAAATACATATTTTTACTGGTCGATGATTATTCAAGATATATGTGGGCTTATTTCCTAGAAACGAAAGATCAAGCCTTTGATACTTTCAAGGAATACAAGAACACAACAGAAAAGGAGTTAAGGACAACATTAAAGATGTTTAGAACCGATCGTGGAGGAGAATTCACATCAAATGAATTCATACAATATTGCAAAGACAATGGCATTTCACGACAACTCACCGCTCCTTATTCACCACAACAAAACGGAGTAGTCGAACGAAGAAATAGGACAATTATGTCTACGACTAGATGTATGATGAAAGCAACTAACATGCCACAAATTTTTTGGGCTGAAGCTGTTAGACATGCAATATACATCCTAAATAGTGTACCTACAAAAGCACTACAAGATATTACTCCATATGAAGCTATTAAAGGAAGAAAGCCAAACCTAGAAAATCTAAGAGTTTTTGGCTGCATAGCATATGCAAAGATACCATCACAACGCTTAACAAAGCTAGATGATAGAAGCAACAAAATGGTATACTTAGGAAATGAACAAGGATCAAAAGCTTATAGATTATTTGATCCAACAACACAACGGATATGTGTTAGTAGAGACGTGAAGTTTAAAGAGGAAGAGACATGGGATTGGAAGGATTACATGAGTGAACACACTAATGACAAATCTGAATGGACTGACTTCAGAATAGAAAACTTTGAAGCCACAGATGAACACCATGACGAAGATATCCAACCAAATGATGAAGACAATGATTTTCACAATAATAATGATGATGATTACACAACATCAACAACAAACTCACCCTCACAATCACAAACACTTCACACACCATCAACAATTTCATCACGAGAAATTCCTCAAATTACACCAATTAACTCAATACAATCAACCTATCAAAGTGATAGTGGTTCGATATCTACCACGAATTCATCTTCACACTTTGATCATACACCAATAAGAGGTTTTAGAACATTAAATGATTTATATGAGACTACCGAGGAATTATTACTTGCTGAGGATGAACCCAAGAACTACAAAGAAGCATCAACCGATCAAAAATGGATTGAAGCAATGAAGGTCGAATTAGATTCTATCAATAGAAATAACACATGGGAACTAACCACTTTACCCAAAGGACATAAAGCAATTGGCTTAAAGTAGGTATTCAAGACCAAGAAAGATGCTAATGGAAACATAGTCAAGCATAAAGCAAGACTAGTAGCAAAAGGCTACATTCAAGAGCATGGCATAGATTTTGAAGAAGTTTTCGCACCTGTAGCAAGGATGGAAACTATAAGATTATAACTCGCCATAGCTGCTAATAACAAATGGGAAGTACATCACCTTGATGTAAAATCTGCATTTCTACATGGAGATTTAAAAGAAGAAGTTTATGATTCACAACCGGAAGGCTTCATAAAAAAAGAAAATTCTAGAAAAGTTGATGAACTCAAATAAGTACATTTTATTACTATCATTTATCCTATTAATTTGACTTGTTTTACTATATTATGTATGAGGATTGATACTTAATTGTTTACTTTTGTAATTCTCAGGTAAAAACAAGCATTTGGTGAAACTTAGCGATTATGGACTAATTATGGAGCAAAACGTACATAAAGTGGAAGTCTACTGACATGGACAAGATCAAGTCAATTCTGCTCCAGATGCGCCGCATCTCACTATCAACATGCGCCGCATCTCTATCAAGATATCACCAGATACGATCCAAGATACAAGAGGACATGCGCCGCATCCTAATCAAGAGTTACGCCGCATCTTCTGGCGGTGTACGAATATTCCTGAATATTATAATCTTGGACCCCACGCGAAGTTAAGTACATGCGCCGCATCTACTTAGTAGATGCGCCGCATCTTCCCTCAGACAGAAACTATAAATACCCCGTAGACCAGACGAATTTAAGAGTTCGAAACCCTAAAACCGAAGTTCGGACAGCAGAGCAAAAGGACGAATTCAGTCAAGGAGGCAGCACAAGACACACCCAAATCTAAGATACAAGAGCTGTAAGAAGGTGCTGCATGTATTTAATTCATTAAGTAGTTTTGTTTTATTGTTTTAGCAAACTTTAATTCATCAAGATTGGTGGCTTGTGTAATGTGGCAACGGAAAGATTGCACTCCCTTAAAACTGCTTTCTCATTAATTAAAGTTTATATGTTGATGTCTTTGGTTACTACTTATTAGTGCATTGATAACCTCTGTGTTTATTAGTGGCTTGCGGGCATTTGACTGCGGGACAAGATGTGGCTCCCACGGTTGTTTCTAAATTGATCACTTAGGAATAACTTTTAGACATAAGTAATCATTAAGGGTTTACTCGCCGATAAGAATAGGACCAACGAGAAAGGGTTAACTACATACACTTCATATAAAGCTATCAATAAAATAAGTGACAATCTACTTAATTATAAGGACAGCCCTCTTATTGTCTCGAGTATCTATCTGTGTACGTGTGTGCTACTTGCTGATTCGTGCCTATTGGTTTATTTTATTATTTAATTGCAAACAAAACTGTGCCAGTCTCTCAGGCTGAAACCCCTTTGCGTTAGGATATTAAAATACTGATTAGAATAACTAGATAATACGTTCCACTCTTAGTGATCGACACTCTACTTACCATTATCTTCATACTGACCGGGTACACTGCTCGTTAAGTGTGTGTGTGTTATTGATAAGTCGGCTAAATATAAATTTAAAACTTGAGTAGGCATTAAAACTGCTAAACCGCAACGACACATCACGCGCATCAAGTTTTTGGCGCCGCTGCCGGGGAGTGAATTGTTATTATCTGTTAATTTGATTAGTATTTTAATTAGGTCTTTTCTTTTTATTAGATTAATTGCATCATTGTACTATTTTGCATATTTGTTGTATTGTGTGTTAATTGTTTTCTTTTATTTTTGTGTGTTTATTTTCGTTTGTGTGTTTAATTTTTGTTTTTTTTTTTTTTTTTTTGTATTTTTCTGTTCTGCTATCGTTGTACTGTGCTAAATCAAACGATACGGCGCATCTGATCTCTCAGATACGGCGTATTGCGTTTAATTTTTTTTAATACAACGCGTTTAATTAATTCGATACGACGCATCTTTTCCCCAAGATACGGCGTATCTGTTTTTAACAAGAAAATTTTTCTAAGCGATAAAGCAATACGACGCATCTGCTTTTGCAGATACGGCGTATCTGTTTTTGATAAAATTTTTTTCTAAAACATTAACGCCATACGACGCATCTTCTTTTGAAGATACGGCGTATCTATTATTTTAATTAAAAACAGTTTGCGAATTATTAAACAGATACGGCTTATCGATCTCTGTCGATACGGCGCATCTTACTGAATCAAAAATCTTTTATTTTTAAACGTAACGAAAATACGGCGCATTAACTTTTGTTAATACGACGAATATAATTTAATAAATATAGTTGATTTTTGATATTTACCTTGATCGGTCCGCTACTCTCGTGTGCAAGTTGTTTATTTTCAGGATAAATGATGACTCAAGCATCACCAAGAAGGATTACATTCTGAACCAAACCTAGAGACGCTAGCTAGAGTGACCGAACATAAGACGACAAGAGTGGAGGAAAACTCAGTACTGGTAACATTGAACTTCTTAAATTCTTGAAATAAAGTCCCAGGTAAACTCTACGATAATTCAACTGCCCAAAGGAAAGTTCTCTACATTATCATCTCAGTTTTATTATCTATGTTATACATCTGATTCAAATCGTAATCTTAATTTTGCACGCTTAAAAACGATATTTTGTTCCTAACCTTGGAATAAACCCTTATCCTCTAAACAATAAGATTACAATTATTAATGAAACGTTTATGCCTATTACTCTTATTTTGAATTCATCTATATGGTGTGCCGTTTTTACCCAAATTTGATGTATAAGGAACTGTGTTGCGGAGGCCAAGGTACGTTCTTCATTTAAATTTCGTTAACTAACATAGAGATACGGCGGATCTAAATATCCAAAGCGCCGTATCCCTGACCAACTAGGACTTATTGACTAGTCAACGGAATTAAATAGATACGGCGCATCCCAATTTTCTAATACGGCGCATCGTGTCGCCCTATAAATACGACGGGAATACGCCGCATAAATACACACAGTTAAGAACACGCACTAAAATTATACTCGAATCCCGATCATTCTTCTTTAATCCGCCTTTAATCCGAGCATTAATCCTTCTCCTAATCACAAATACTAAGGTAATTGTTACATTTCGATTTAATTTTGATTAATACGAAAATTAGGGTTTATAGGATTGAATCGATTCGCGCTTAAACGATATAGGGATATGATTAAAACTTGGCATTGATTATTTCCCCTAAGTTAATTTTAGAATAAGACATCGAATTTGACACTAATTGAATCGAACGAAAATTTAGGGTTTGAGTTTGATTTTGAATATCTAGCGGGAAGGCGAATTAGTAGTGGTGGAATGCGATATTTGAACTGATATAAAGAGTATATAATACTGTGATATTTAGTGGTAGTTTACGTCATGGGTACGGATTCTCGATAAACGTGCCTGCCCCTTTATTTTATACTGATATGCTTTTAGATGCGGCGCATCTGGGTTGATTAATGCGGCGTAACGACCTATTTCAAAATTGATAAAATTTTAGATACGCCGTATTGATTAATCCAGATACGACGCATCTCAATACGCCGTATCTATTGTCTTGCATCGCATCTCTTATACCTTATACAGATACGCCGCATTGATTTAATCCAATGCGCCGTATCTACCTATGTAGCAGACTGCTTACTTACTGTGAATGTTTATTTCAGATGGCGTTACCTGAGCCTGCACGTAGACACCCGTGGCTTCGTTTTGAAACAATGGGACTAGCACAGGGTGCTGTTGATGATTACATGACTAGGCTTCGTAAGTTTTATCAGAGGAAGGTATTCAGTGTTCCAGTTTTGGATTTTGACAGCATCGAGAATATTGACGAGGGTAACGCTGCTGAGGGGTTAAGAACTAGGTTTGAGATGATACACAAAGATCAGGAGGGGCAGGTTTTATTCAGGTCTTACACCTGGGAAAGGCTGTTTAGGATTGAAGAACCGTTGATTAAGGTTTTGATGCTGGAGTTTTTCTGCACTATACACTATAGGGAAACTGATCTCGGTCTCGACACATTCGACACTCTGGTATTTAGACTGGGTGGTTTTGAGAGAAGGATGTCTATGGGGCAGTTTATACTAGCTTTTGGGTTGCATACTACAGCAGAGATGGCATCTCCGGGTTTTACAGATTATTGGGCTAACAGTTTGAGAGCCGTTTCAGATCGTGTGGAGTTGGGAGATTATTGGGCTGAGATCTCATCTGGAGGTGACTCTACCACCACCACTCCCTCATACACACTGATTAGAGAGCCGATGAGGAGGCTCTGTCATCGTCTGATTGCCCTGACTATTGCCGGAAGGGGACAATCCCCTGAGAAGGTGACTACTTTAGACCTTTTTCTCTTACGGAGCATGGACGGGGGAGCTGTGGTGAACATCCCTCACTTCTTAGCACATTATTTACACAGAGTTGCTCCAGGGAGAGATGGTAGGAGCCAAATGACTGGGGGTCACTTTGTCTCTCGTCTTGCTAGGCACTTTGGGGTATTAGGTGATGAGATTCCCGATGATCTTCCGGTTGATGTTGCTAGATTACCTGCTATGGATGCGGACTACCTTGCGACTAGGCTTGGGATATGTGCAGAGATGATAGATGGGTACTTCTGGGCACCACTAGGACCACCTAGGCCTGCTGAGCCAGAGCAGGGGGATGCTCAGGCAGCCCCGACTGCTGCTCCAGCTCAGGAGGAGATACACGCTCCAGCACCTGCTCCCCGTACTATTGGACAGAGAGTCGAGAGAGTGGAGCTAGAGGTTAGATCATTGAGAGAGGCTCTCGAGGCACAGAGAGTTGAGCTCGCTGGAGTGAGGAGAGATACGAGTTGGTTGGTCGACGGTGTCAGTAGGTTGATGGCTCTTAATGGGGTCAGCCACAACCTCCCAGACGGTGCTTATGTCAGAGGGATTATTAGATACGAGCGCAGGGTTCGCCGCAGGACTGACGAAGCTAGTACTTCTGGGGCCCAATCAGATGACGTGACTCCCGACCAGCCCACAGCTTGACTACTCTTTGCATATTCATTATGGACACGTTTCTTCGCACATTACTTATATTCATTTTGGATTGTACTAATCACTATTCTTATGTTTAATGTTTTAGTTTATATTTCTTGTTATGTTTGGTGAAGACTGGCATTAAGTTCAGCATGAGAGTACGAGAGGACATACAAGATTAAACCGTGGAACGAGCCATTTTTGCAACAGACTGTTAACAGTCTGTTTGGTTACTACATGCGCCGTATCTGCCTAAACAGATGCGACGCATCCTATCCTTTATTTAGTTTTATAGTCAGTCCAGGCCGCACGAAGATACGGCGCATCTCAATCCTGAGATGCGACGCATCCTCTGCAATGGTCATATCTTATTTTATTTTTCTGCATTTTTATTTTCGACTTTAAAACTATTTATCAGTTTATTTTAATGCGGCGCATCCCTGGTTAAGGATGCGGCGCATCTTTATTCTGATCCGTATTATTCCAGGCTCGATACGGCGTATCTTCTTCAATAAGATACGGCGCATCGACTGACCTGATGATTTTCAGTTTTAATTTTTAAGTTTTATTTTTCCTAACTACTAATGTATTATGCAAGTTTGAACCTTTCTTATCTTAGGTGTGTTTTAAAGTGTTGGTGGTATTATAGTTTCCTGGATTTCCTGTGGATACATCAAGTATGAAGCTTTAACGTTCTAATCCACATGGAAGTTGATTTTTGCTCTTATACTAATGGAGGATCATACCGAGCAAATCTCAGGGGAGTTTTTTCCGTTCTAATTCTTTTATTTTCCAGTTTTTAACCTTTTATACAAACAACGAGGACGTTGTTTAACTTAAGTGGGGGGATTGGAGAATTAGAACACTTAACACTTACTTGTCCTACTTTTTCAAAAATTATGCTTAAAATGTGCTTAATATATCAAACTTAAAATTTTTTTTAGCATGTTTTTGTTTAAGATCTAAGTTACATAACTGCACACATGACATTATTTTCAAAAATTGTGATTTTTCAAAATTCACAAATCTATGAGTGTGCCGGTGACTTGTAAACTTTAGAACTTGGCTTGTATACTATTCGAGACCACCATAATGAGTATTATTTATATAATTGGAATGACTTGTCTAACTTGGTAAAATTCTAGGATTACACCAAATAGCCTTTATATGTTATGTGTTATTGACTAACTACACTGGTTAGTTAACCCCCGTATAAAACCTTTTGTTACTCTCACTTTTAGAGTAAGATACCCCTAGAAAAACACTCAGAGCCATTCCTTTCGTTTCTTACACCTATGTTTAAAATGTTTCGTTACACCTTAAACCTTAGCCTACCCTGTAGATTAGAATCCGTGGTTGGTTAATTGCTATAGGCAGAGTGTGTTTCCTTACATTACCTATGTTCGCGTGCGTAATTTATTATCTATGGTTAGGTCGGGAAATTTCACAATGCAATTGGAGTGAAAGTAAATATTGTATATCTTTGAGTTTATTTTTCGTGTGTTTACTACTTTCACTATTACCGTTATTTCTGAAAGTATGAAAAGTATGAAAAAAATTATCCGGAAAGAAAGTTATAGTGATGTGGTGAAATTTTACACATCTATGTTTATGCTTAGTAAAAAAAAAAAAAAAAAAAAAAAAAAAAAAAAAAAAAAAAAAAAATCGAAAAAAAAAATAAGAAAAGAAAAAGAAAAAAAAAAAAAAAAAAAAGGTTGGATGTTTATTTAAACCAACTTATGTAAAGTTATGTAAGTGGTCGATATCACCACTATTTGTTGTATTATATCTATGGATTGAATGGGAATTGGCAGTTATGGGAATGCCAATTAAGGTTTATTCTTTGATTAAGATTTTGTTGAGTATAATTCGTGTCTACCTAAAGCGTGTGTTTCAAGTGTTAAAGCGTGAGTTATTCAATGATATGAGTCTTATTCATGGGATGGTTGGGATAGTGATTAACCACACTTAGGATTTTAATTTATTTGTTTTGTTTTGTTTATTTTATTTTTACACCAATTTATATCCCAAATGTTATCCATACCCTGTATTGTTCTTTATCCAACCGAACCTTTGATTTATTGAGATTAGGGATTTGAGCAATCTTAAGTATCGTAGTCGTGGATTCGGCTATGTATTTATGATTTTGTCGCCCTTTTTGATATATTATTATTGGTGAAGTTTGGACCTATCTTTAGCCTATTCGAGTTAAGGATTTGAGCAATTGCAAGTATCGTGTTCGTGGATTCGATCATGTATTTGTGATTTTGTCGCCTTTTCTGGAATTTGAGATCGATAGTGTAAATAAGAATAATTAACCCTTTAGCCTAAAAACCCTTTTTACCGCTTTAGACTTGTTATTCCTTAGCTTTAGTGGTGGAGATGTGTATACTTGCCAAGCTTATGATAGAATATTCGTCGCGACTGGACAGTTAAACGATTAGATTTGCTTTTATCGACTTATTTTATTTTACTTCTAATTCGTTAAGTGTTTAGTTGTGTGATTATGAAATAAACGAATACATGCTTAAATATAAAAATAAATCCTATTACATCTTTTAGGATACATTTTCATAAATGAAATTCTAAGGTTTACTTGGGGACAAGTAAAGTTCAAGTGGGGGGATATTTGATGAACTCAAATAAGTACATTTTATTACTATCATTTATCCTATTAATTTGACTTGTTTTACTATATTATGTATGAGGATTGATACTTAATTGTTTACTTTTGTAATTCTCAGGTAAAAACAAGCATTTGGTGAAACTTAGCGATTATGGACTAATTATGGAGCAAAACGTACATAAAGTGGAAGTCTACTGACATGGACAAGATCAAGTCAATTCTGCTCCAGATGCGCCGCATCTCACTATCAACATGCGCCGCATCTCTATCAAGATATCACCAGATACGATCCAAGATACAAGAGGACATGCGCCGCATCCTAATCAAGAGTTACGCCGCATCTTCTGGCGGTGTACGAATATTCCTGAATATTATAATCTTGGACCCCACGCGAAGTTAAGTACATGCGCCGCATCTACTTAGTAGATGCGCCGCATCTTCCCTCAGACAGAAACTATAAATACCCCGTAGACCAGACGAATTTAAGAGTTCGAAACCCTAAAACCGAAGTTCGGACAGCAGAGCAAAAGGACGAATTCAGTCAAGGAGGCAGCACAAGACACACCCAAATCTAAGATACAAGAGCTGTAAGAAGGTGCTGCATGTATTTAATTCATTAAGTAGTTTTGTTTTATTGTTTTAGCAAACTTTAATTCATCAAGATTGGTTGCTTGTGTAATGTGGCAACGGAAAGATTGCACTCCCTTAAAACTGCTTTCTCATTAATTAAAGTTTATATGTTGATGTCTTTGGTTACTACTTATTAGTGCATTGATAACCTCTGTGTTTATTAGTGGCTTGCGGGCATTTGACTGCGGGACAAGATGTGGCTCCCACGGTTGTTTCTAAATTGATCACTTAGGAATAACTTTTAGACATAAGTAATCATTAAGGGTTTACTCGCCGATAAGAATAGGACCAACGAGAAAGGGTTAACTACATACACTTCATATAAAGCTATCAATAAAACAAGTGACAATCTACTTAATTATAAGGACAGCCCTCTTATTGTCTCGAGTATCTATCTGTGTACGTGTGTGCTACTTGCTGATTCGTGCCTATTGGTTTATTTTATTATTTAATTGCAAACAAAACTGTGCCAGTCTCTCAGGCTGAAACCCCTTTGCGTTAGGATATTAAAATACTGATTAGAATAACTAGATAATACGTTCCACTCTTAGTGATCGACACTCTACTTACCATTATCTTCATACTGACCGGGTACACTGCTCGTTAAGTGTGTGTGTTATTGATAAGTCGGCTAAATATAAATTTAAAACTTGAGTAGGCATTAAAACTGCTAAACCGCAACGACACATCACGCGCATCAAAAGTCTACAGACTTATTAAGGCACTTTACGGACTGAAACAAGCACCACGTGCATGGAACATAAAACTTGACAAAACTTTGAAGTCCTTAGACTTCAAGAAATGTGCATTAGAACAAGCGATCTACACGAAAGCCACAAAAGACTCAATTCTACTTGTAGGAGTCTATGTAGATGATCTAATCATCACAGGCACACCAAAGAAAGAGATCGACAAATTTAAAGCTCAAATGGAAGACAAATTTGAAATGAGTGACCTTGGATTATTAGCTTACTATCTAGGGATAGAAGTCACAGAAGCTGAAGGTAACATATCTATAAAGTAATCTGCCTACGCAACCAAGATTCTAAAGGAAGTTGGAATGACGGACTGCAACGAAACCCTAATACCTATGGACCCAGGAACAAGATTAACAAAGAATACGGCAGGAACAATGGTCAACTCAACTGAATATAGAAGCTTAATAGGATCTTTAAGATATCTGCTTCACACAAGACCTGACTTAAGTTACTCAATTGGATTACTTAGTCGATTTATGCAAGAACCAAAAGAGCAACACTTGAAAGCCATAAGGCAAGTATTACGATATGTTAAAGGAACAAAGAACTATGGTATCACCTACAAATGTAATGGAGGATACAAGATACAAGGTTTTAGCGACAGTAGTTATGGAGTCAACACTCAAGAAGGCAAAGGAACTACTGGAATCATTTTCTACTATGGTGAATCACCAATAAGCTGGAGCACACAGAAGCAAGCCACTGTAGCATTATCATCATGCGAATCTGAATTTATTGCAGCAACTGCAGCAGCAACACAAGCATTATGGTTGAAAAGACTACTAAGCAGGCTTACACACTCAAATGAAGAAGAGGTAACTATTATGGTTGATAACAAATTTGTTGAAATGTGGTTAACAAATTAATATGTAAATGTCTAGTATCGAACCCGAGACCTCGGGATTGCACACATTACAAATGAGTATTAAGGAATAATAATAAATGTATTTTATATATTTATTATTAACACGAGAACTTAACGACCTTTAGTGTTTTCCGTTAAATGACTAACGACCGTTAAACGCAAATAAGGAAAGAAGTGTTTGTATGTAATTAGGAAACATGGAAAAGATCTAGAAACCCTCTCTTGGGTTGAGGATCGACCGGCCATAGGGTTGGATCGACCCAAACCTTTGCTTTTCCTCCAAGTTTCTAATCTAGTATAAATACAAACACAAGGGGTCTTGGTTTTCATAACTCTTGAACACACATTAAACCCTAAAAGTTTTCTTTTCCTTTTCTTTGTGATTGCCGATCGAACACCTCCTCCAAGGGTTGTTTGGATCGATTTTTGTTAAACAAAAATCATTCTTGTGTTTTACTTGCATAACCTTAATACGGTTTAATTTGTGTGTACAAGAACGAGGTAACAACACACTATTGTTGTTATCAAGAGATCGATAAACAAAACGGTAAGGGGTTTATCATTGATCTAATTTAAATCATATTCAAGATTTATTGAAGTGCATCGGGTACGTTTTCTATTTAAGTTTAAGTTAATAATTATATGTTATACCTAATTGTTTACATGCTTCCGCTATTATGTACTTTGTGTTATGGAATTATATGATTGTCATGAGTGTCAAATTCCAACAGTGGCATCACGAGCCATGTATAACATGTAATTGATTACTTAAACAATAAAAAACGTATCTTTAAATTGTTTAGAATATACATGATTGTTTTCTAGGGTTTTAATTATTAAAAAAATTTGTTTTTTTTAATAAAAGTCGAACCCTAACCCTAATTTAGGGGGGGTGTCGATTTAATGCATAAACCCTAATTAGGGTTTGTGTTTTCATAATTAATTGTAATTAATTAGAAACCCTAGGTCTTTAAACAATTGTTGTGTTATGAATCTTGTGACCTAATTGCTATATGATATGCATGAATTCGTGACTATTTATGCATAATTAGTCACGGATTAAATTATTTGAATTAAATTGTTTAGATGTTTGCTACATGTTAGATAAATCTAAAATTAGGGAAGACCTAATATATATTAAATTAATGAATCGGTTATGTGCAACGTGGTATATTATCATTAAAACTTACGCGGCCAATTGTTGGTGTCTGTGGTCCATTGGGTACAATGCACTCGAAAACCAATGGGAGTTTTATTGATTCTATACATAATAATTCACATATAGATTATTAATAGGATTCGTTTAAAAAGATTGCATGTCGCTAGATGTTTCAATTACAATTAATTGTTTTAATTGTTTTATTATTAGTTGATTATTTGTTTTCTTTTAATTACTTGTTTATTGTTTTTTTATATGTGATATGTTAAAGTAAGCAATAAAAAGGGTAATTTTCAAAGAAAATTAAATTGGACTAATAATGGTGAAACATAAAGTAATAAAGTAAGGATCTTGCAAAGTCTTATGTGCCGACAGTGGTTCGCTTCGCACTGTAATTTGCTCCCAGGCGAGACTAGCAAGATCTAAACTTTGTCACTTAATTTTAAGACTAAGATCATAAACTTTTGCTTGATTGATGTTTTTGTACAATAGTGTGTGAAAGGCGGACCAAAGTTGACAAACTGTGTGGTGGGTTTATCTGGAGAGGGGTTTTTTAAGAGATTCGCTCCTACCGGCTCTCCGGGTCCGCTTGTGCGTCAACTGCGACTTACCTATATCACTATTTACGTACACTATCATCTTAAGGGTGATTTACCTCAATTCCACGCGCCACTTTTGTGGCAAATATCCGAATAACATGTAAGTAGTAGGATATGTGGGCGATAATTGTTGGTACTTCTTTAATTGGTGAACCCAATACCTCAAGTAAATAGTTTTTGGTTTACTCTTAAACTAATTGGTAAATAAAAATTGTTTTGAAAACTAATGATACAAAGATGAGTGCATGCATCTTTGTACATGTTTTTGTCACATCAAAAACTAAATACCCTAAAATTTAAGTTACGTGCCATCTAACTATAAGGAACACTTGAAGTTAATTTTGGGTATGCGTGAGACCTGGACCAAAATTAATGACAAGGTAAATTTCCGAGTGTGCGTGAGACCACACATGGATGAATTTGCAGTTTCTAAGTTAGACAACTTAATTAAGCTGATGCGTGAGACCTAGAGCTTAAGGCATGAGATGGGATAAAACATGCTTACGTGACATATTGATGAATCAATATGTAGTAAATCCCATAAATTATCTAGGAATTGGAAAATTTGTTTGCCAATTATTGTACGACAGATTATCATCTTTTGTACTTCCACTACTAGCAGATCAACTGATGTAGTGGAACTATGTAAAGTTGGATCCTAGATTTTCAAGGAAATTAAGTTGGTTATATGAATATATCCATGGGTATTATATTTTCTTGAGAATAAGTATTATCGAAAATACTAATGTTTGAACTTTTCTATTTTCTGTAGAATGGCTCAACCCGATAACTCCGTGTATGCTGCTTTCAAGAGTCATCTTGAAAGAGCCAAATTGACTGGGAAAAATTTCAATGATTGGCACAGATCGCTCAGAATTGTTTTGAGGGTGACTGGTAAGCTCAATTACTTGAATACTCCTTGCCCTGATGAGCCTGTTGCGGACGCTTCTGAAGAGGTCAAAGCAGCATGGAGAGCTGAGTATGCTAAGTACACTGAAGTTGGGTGCTTAATGCTACAAAGTATGGATCCAATTATGCAAAAGAAGTTTGAGTATTATTTTCCATACAACATGCTCGAGCAGCTTAAGAAGTCTTATGAAAAGACTCCTGAAATTGAAATGTATGAGTCTCTTGACAAACTACACAGCTGCAAACATGGTGATGGTAAACCAGTTGAAGACTATGTGAATGAGATGAGAGATTTCTTTGATCAACTTCATAGAGTAGGATTTGGTTATCCCGAGAATGTTCAAGTTAACCTAATCAACAGATCCCTTAACAAGGATTTTGCTGGTTTTGTACAGAACTTCAACATGCATTGCTCGGGGAAGACAGTTTCTGAGTTACACGCATTGCTTGTTGACTATGAGAAACACTTACCACCCAAGGGCAAGGCTCCTACTCCGCAAGTGTTGGCAATTCAAGGAGGTAGGATCCAGAAAAAATCGCCTGTGAACAAGGGTAAGGGTAAAGGTGATAAAGGCAAGCAGGTCATGGCCTATCAACCAAATCCTAAGGTGAATCAACACCAGCCCAAGAAGAACAAGGTGAGTCCTCCAGGAAAGAAGGATCAGGCTTGTCACCACTGTCATGAAGTAGGGCACTAGAAGAGGAACTGTCCACTCTACATCAATGACTTGCGACAGAAGAAGCAAAAGAGTGAAGCTGGTAATCCCAGCTCTTCAGGTGCGTTCTTTGTAATCGAATTATTTACTCTAACTCGTAAATTAAATTCCTGGGTATATGATACGGGATGTGGTATTCATATTTGCAATACTATGCAGGGGTTTAGAGTTGAGAGAAAGCTGGCCTATGGACAACAATTCTTGCACGTGGGTAATGGAGCACATGCAGCAGTTGAAGCTATAGGCGTATTTGATTTAGTGTTGCCTTCGGGCCTAGTACTATCTTTAAATAATTGTCATTATGCACCGTCAATTGTTAGAGGTGTCATTTCATTTTCATGTTTGTTGAACCTTGGTTTTGAACATACTATTAATAGCAATGGAATTTCTGTTTCTTTAAATGGTGTATTTTATTTTAATGCTATTGCTGTGAATGGTATTTTGAACTTGATATGAATGATAATGATAATGCTTGTGTTGAAAATAATTCGATGTATAGCATCAACAATAAGAGAATCAAAAAAAGTCTGGATTCGTCTTATCTTTGGCATTGTCGTCTTGCATACATAAGCAAGGATCGCATGAAAAAGCTGCAACATGATGGGCTTTTAGAAAAGATCAATGATGAATCATTTGATAAATGCGAGTCTTTTATTAGTGGGAAGATGACAAAGAAACCCTTTAATAATAGGATTGAAAGGGCTACTGATCTACTTGGTCTTATTCATACAGATGTGTGTGACCACTTAGACATGTGTCAAGGAGAGGTGCTAGCTACTTCTTAACATTTACGGATGATTTCAGCCGTTATGGTTATGTTTATTTACTTAAAACATAAACATGAGGTGTTTGAAACATTCAAGATGTTTAAAGCTGAAGTAGAGTTGCAACTTGGAAAGAAGATTAAAGCTCTTCAATCCAAATAGAGGTGGTGAATACCTGAGCAAGAGTTTGTGGATTATCTAGCTAAAGGAAGGAATTGTCCAGCACCTTACTTCTCCATAATACACCTCAACAAAACGGTGTATCTGAGAGAAGAAATCGTACATTGCAAGACATGATACGATCTATGTTTAATCTAACAACTCTTCCCTTCTCATTCTGGGATTATGCCTTAGAGTCTGCTGTTCGCATACTTAATATGGTTCCCACAAATAAGGTTGATAAGACACCATATGAGTTATGGACTGGAAATGCTCCTAACTTGTCTTATCTAAAGGTCTGGGGTTGCGAGGCGTACGTTAAACGTGACTCGGGCGACAAGCTCCAACAAAGATCTGTAAAATGTATCTTCGTAGGATACCCAAAGGAAACAATGGGTTACTACTTTTATTATCCTCCTGAGAACAAAGTATTCGTTGCAAGGTATGGAGATTTCTTGAAAAAAGATCTCATATCTCAAGAATTAAGTGGGAGGATATATGATCTTGAAGAAGATCAAGATGATGCATTACCTTTTGAAAACACTAACCAACTTTCTGAAGAACCTGGAAGTCTGGGTCCTCCACCAGAAGTTAAAGTGGCTCCCATTCGCAGATCCGTAAGGACTGTAAAAGCTCCTGAACGTCTATGTCTTAACGTAGAATGTGAGGAATATATACAAGGGGATCTTGATGAACCGCCTAGTTATAAAGCTGCCATTAATAGTCCTGAAAAGGAAAAATGGTTAGTTGCTATGAATGGGGAGATGCAATCCATGAGAGTGATGCGTGGTTTTGCAACCTTACAACAGGTTTTACCTCTCGAGGGATCTCAAGAGGCTTACAACCCCACCAGGCAGTGTACCTGACCGATGTAGTATAGTGTAGTGGTAAGTACGGGGGATTGATCGTTCTCCACAGGGAATAGTGTTCGTTAGGTATGAAAAACTACTCTAATAGGTCTAAGGGTGAGAGAAGATTCTTTTTTGTGTTTTTATATTTTTTATGAAAGCAAGTAAAATCTCGGGTTTGAAAGAGTGGGCGGAATTAGTTGCTAGTCAACTAACCCAAATTACTACGAATGCAAATAAAATAAAATAACAGAAAATGAAAAGGTTGGTGAAAACTTATGTGGAGGAAAATGTGTTTACTTAGATTTCCTTACTCCCTAACTATCTTTTACCGGTTGATTAGTGTGTATTAGTTGCGTAGATGACGGGTGTATTCCTTAATACCATTCGTGGGGTGGCGTACGTACTTCCCCAACTCTACAAGCTCCTACTTCACTCCTATGTCGAGCCGGCTAGGAAGCTCCTAACATGGGATCACTAGAATTCGCTTGTGCATTAAATACAACCATAAAAACCTTTAGTACGCATTGGTTCATGTTTCTTAAGACGTTCAAGCAAGTTACCGAATAGGAAGTTAGCCAGTTTTCTTAAGCCTAACATAGATGAACAATCATCCAATACAACTAATAACACACTAATAACCAATAATCAATAGCTAGGTTTCATTAGATCTAAGCAAACACAAGATAAATCTAGCCTAACATGTTAAACAAAAGACAAGAACAAGATAGAATCAAACAACACATAGACATATTGAATGATTAATTGATAACTTATCTTCAATGCAACATGGAAGATCTCAAGGCAAAAAGCCTTGAAAAAGCTGCCAAATTCGTCCTAGGGTTTTCACACACAAAGTTCCCCAATAAGTTCCACACTAATGACAAAAAATTGCAAAACTATATATAGACTTTTAGATCTGACGGCGTCACGTTATGGAGTGTGACGCCGTCACCTCGCCGCTTTTAGGGTTCCCGGATGACCTTCTTGACGCCGTCCCTCTTTAGCTCTCAAAAATCCGTTCTGGCTTATCAAGTCTTGACGCCGTCAGAATTAGGGGTGACGTCGTCCCTCTTTAAATTAAGCCGTGACGACCTTGATCATATTAAAGCGTGACGCCGTCAGAATTCCCATGCAAATTTCTCTGGCTTATCATGAGTAAATTTCACATCCACCTTTTCTTGCCAAGCCGTGACGCCGTCTGGAGAGGATCCTGACGCCGTCAAAGGTAATTTCCAGCATGATTTTGAGACTTTGTCGTTTTCTTCACTTTTATGCTCCAAAAACGTCCAAAATGCCTCCTTTTCCAGATTTCTTCTCAAAAGTACCTAAAATGACAAAAGGAACGATTTAGGGCAATATTTGATCAAATAAATACAATTTAGGGCTTAAATGACCCCTTAAAAGCGGTACACTTTTCGCTTCATCAAATACCCTTACACTTGAGATTTGCTTGTCCTCAAGCAAATGTGCTTTTATTCTAATCAAAATACAAGTTAGGGGTCATTTAATGCTAACATAAAAGTAATTACAACAAATAATCATTCCACTTTAATCATAATAAGCACGGAGATTACAAACTAGCACCTCACAAGTAGTGTTTAGATACTCACATCTCTCAAGTGTCATCAAAATAAATCTCATAAATGAAAACGGATAATATCTCTCACTACCTGTCATAGCAAATAGATTACCATAGGCTTGGGAAAGGATCGAAAACCTCCTCCACTAGGCGTAAGCACCTAAGATAAACTATCAAAGAGGGCTTTTAAATGGGTTATAACGTTAGGTGTAGGGAAAAGGAAAACACTGTTTTGTTGGATAAAGGATATTTTACTGGTGGCGAGTTAAAGATCTTGATCAATTACATGTACTATACAATGTTGCTAAGCCAAGACTCGACTCGATCTTAAGCTAAAAACAAAATAACAAAAACATAAAATAAATATAAAATGAAACGGGATGGTAGTCCGTATGTTTTTTCTACTTTTTCTTTTTCTCATTTTTTTTTTTTTTTTGTATTTTTCTTGATTTTTTCGATTTTTTTTTTTTTTTTTTTTTTTTTTTTTTTTTGCCCTACCATCCAAAATAATACATCATAGGGGCATTGCATTCCCCTTACACTTGAACTTTTACATAACTTTACAAATTACTATTCTAATGACTCGAATTAAGATAATCAAAACACTTGAAGTACTTTTAAAATATTTAGCACATATGGGGGTAATAAATGATGTTCTTCCCCATTACTCCATTATACTAGTACTTTACCCATGAGTCCCAATCGTCCCAAAACAATATGTACAAGGATATGACTCGACTTAGCAACCATGTAATCAACTAGATAATTAACTTGGGTTTAAACAAATGTTGTAACAATAATGCACTAAAAATGAGTGCATACAAGGTAGGCTAAGGCGATTTGGGTGTACATTTTAGTGGGGTGTAACAAATTCTTCCTTTAAGTAGAATGCTTAAAGGTCGAAACGAAAAGATAGGCTCTGAGGGGTGTATTAGGAGTATCGTGTACTAAAAATGAGTACAACGCAAAGGGTGTGGGAGAATTACTTGACCAATGTAGCCAAAGTAATTATAACAAAAACACAGGTGGTAAAACAATGGGTTAATCCTAATGCCTCTTATCATGTAGTAAATCTAACTACACGAATGTAGTCTCACTTGTGGCCTCGGAATGGTCCTAACGCAAGTTCTAGAATCTAAGTGCTACCGGTACACACACCATAGCATAAATGCTTTTCCTACCAATTCTAGGGGCGAACCTCACATATTTGGGGGTGGAAAATTTTTTAGTGGTACGGTTTTTGTGCTAGTCATATAACTCCTATCCGTGAGACGCTCATTAAGATCAAAGTTTCACTCCTATATGTTGTAAAAAATTTTAAATTTGGCACTAAAATTGCCCTAACAGGTATTTATCTAGTTTTATTACACATCTACTATTAAACAAACAAAAATCAAGCGTAAGAGCATTCTCTAATCGTACTTTTACCCCCCCTTACACTTAAGATGAACATTGTCCCCAATGTTCAAATAACAAGATGCAAAAGCAAAAAGTAAAAGAATGAAATCAAATACTCCCCTGATTCGCTCGGTGGATAATGAAGTAACACGGCTAGATCTTCTTCCAAGAGAATGTAAAAGCTCCATGACTAATGCATCGCCATAAGCTTGATCCAAAACATTTCCTTGTCCAAAATAACCTGTTAAACCTGAGAAAACAAACACGAAAACCTGCATAACATCGGCGGGATAAAATCTATATATAAGGATATAATGCTTGTGGAATGATAATTTTGCAGATTCCTGGAGATTATAAGTTAGAGGTTTAATAAACACTTTTTATGAAAACAAAACTTTCAAAAATTTTCAGAAAATTAAACCTGACGCCGTCAGGTTGTAACTCCTGACGCCGTCAGAAATGATCTGACAGAATTCTCATGTTACGTTTTCGGAAAAAATTTTGGAAAAACCTATACCTTACTTCCTGGAAATCCTGCAAAACATCATTATGACTCGATACAAGCATTTGACTCAAACAAGTACTAATATGTATGTTCATTTATTATTATTACGATTCATGTTCATTTGTGTTCTAATAAACCGATTTAGATTTCCCTTACACTTAACTTTTTCAAAATACCTTTATATGTAGTTAAGACGAAGTTAAAAACAACATAAAGCATTTTCATAATTAGTTTTTGAACATGAATCAATAATAATAAAAATTAAACATACATACGGAAGCAAATAAAATCAAGCAAACAAATAAATAAACACACAAAGCAAATAAAGCTTGGGTTGCCTCCCAAGAAGCGCTTTTCTTTATTAACGAGTCTTGTAGCTAGACTCAAAGTCACGTACATTACGTGATTCCATCATTGGTCACGGTTCCTAGGCCATTTTCATTCCCGGTTTTATATTCCGGTCCCAATTTCAAACAATCCTTGTAGAAACCGAATATCCTTTCCATAACATAGTCTACTCCTTTATTTCTATCCTCATCATTCCTATAGTAGACCGCTTGCTTGAGCTCCTTCTCAACATTTGACAAGTGTTGGAATTGTTCTATCTTATATGGCATTTGGTAGTTTACCTCATCGGTCTCATCCTTAAATCTAACTATCCCTAAGGAAGGTTCATAAGTCATTCTAGAGACCTCAACAAATGGTTTTCCAAAAACCACTTGAGTTAAGGATGCATCGACTATTGGGCGGATGTCTTCTACAATTACAAAGTCGGTGACATAGGTGAAGTTTCCTACATAAACCGGTAATCCCTTAACTCTTCCCGTGAAGTTACTCATCCAACCCTTGTCAGGGAACATCCTATACCCAAGTTGATTTTTCATTATCAAGTTGTAGTGGGCTCTAGTCATGATTTTTATGGGTGATCTAAGGTCGATGTAGGCTTTCCACACATGCAAATGTCCGATGTTGCATGGTATGTTGAGATTAGAAGGGTCGCCTATTTCTATGATTGGTCTACCTAGGAAATATGGTGCCCCGGGGTCATCGAATAAGTTTGTATGATATGCGCGCTCTTCCTTAGTGGGTAGCCTATTGAAGTAGTCCTCATCATCATCTACTTCTTCAATCTCACTTTTCTTAACTTCTTTATCAACCTCGACTTTCTTAACCTCACCCTCAGGTTCACTATTATCCTCATTCCTATCAATTGGTTTGATAGTGATGATGTTGACGAAGTGGACGTGTTTGGATGAAGAGGGGTCTTTTACTTGGGGTCTGCTATTTGTGTTCCTAGCGTCCTTATGTGGAGGTGATAACACTTGGTTATTGAGAGCTTTCAACAAGTTGTCAATTTTATTGGTCATCTCCGTTTGTTGTTGATTGAATTCGGACTCGAATCTGGCTATCCGAGCTTCTTGAGATGCCATAAATTGGGACATCAATCCTTCAAAGTTATTGGTACTACCATTGCCGGAAGGATTGTTGTTGAAAGTACGGTTCGAGTTGGAACTGCTTGATTGGAAACGATTAGGTGGGTTGGAAGAATTGGTTTGTTGTGCGTTTTGGTTTTGTTTCCACCTAAGGTTCGGGTGATTTTTCCATGAGGTGTTGTATGAATCATCGTAATGGTTTGGCTCGGGTTTGAAAGTGTACCACTTGTCTCCCGCTCCGTCGGTACGCGAGGATGCGTAGTCCACAAAAGCTTGTTCGGGGAGTTCCATGCAATCACGAGTGTCGTGGGGACCACTACATAATTCACATGAAGAAGTGATTTTGTTCACTTGGCTTAAAGGTTTAGGAGCCTCGTAGGATTTCACGAGAAACTTGACTTGGTCTTCAAGTTCTATGATCCTACGGTCGGAAGTGCTTGAATTGTTCGAAGGCAAAGATATTGCCTTGACCGTTTTATTCAAATCACGGGGATCACTCCAACTTTCGTTGTCATAAAGAGCAAGATCCTCTAGGAGAGCCCATGATTGTTCCGCACTTAGATCACGTAGCTTACCACCAGCCGCTTGGTCAATGGTTTGCCTCGTGTAGAGATTGATATGGTCATAGAAGATTTGGACTTGGAGCCAAAGTTCTATGCCATGATGAGGGACTTTTTGGAGTAAGTCCTTGAATCGAGTCCATGCCTCGTAGAGGGTTTCGCCTTGACGTTGTTGGAACATCAAGATATCATTCCTTAGCTTGGTAGTTCTTCCCGGTGGGAAAAACTGAGCAAGGAAACGAGTGGTGAGATCATCCCAAGAGGTGATGGATCCTGCGGGTTGACGCTCTAGCCATTGACTAGCTTGGTCCCGCAGAGAGAATTGGAAGAGACGCAGTCGGGTCGTCTCTCGAGTGGCAACATCAAGGTCTATAGAATCAACGATTTTGAGAAAGTCCTTGAGATGTTGATTAGGATCTTCAGAACGAAGTCCATGGAATGCGCATCCGCTTTGCACCAACCGGATGGTGTCGGATCGCAAGGGTGTGACATTGGCTCCTTGAGTGAGCTCAATGGTGTTTCGATAGCCATGGTGGCTAGGACGTGAGTACTCTCCTAAAGTACGGGCTCTAGGAGGTGGTGGTTGTCGTGGTGGGTTGTTGGGATCGAGGATATTACCATCTTCCATGATGTCTAATGGTAATGGTTACGAACAAAGAAACGAAGAAAAAAAAAATAGACTAAAGAAAACCTAGAAAAAGAAAATAAAAATCTCACTAGAAAGGAATCTAGTGAGTAGACCTATAAAATAAAAATTCAACCTAAACAATAACTATTCCCCGGCAACGGCGCCAAAAACTTGATGCGTGGTTTTGCAACCTTACAACAGGTTTTACCTCTCGAGGGATCTCAAGAGGCTTACAACCCCACCAGGCAGTGTACCTGACCGATGTAGTATAGTGTAGTGGTAAGTACGGGGGATTGATCGTTCTCCACAGGGAATAGTGTTCGTTAGGTATGAAAAACTACTCTAATAGGTCTAAGGGTGAGAGAAGATTCTTTTTTGTGTTTTTATATTTTTTATGAAAGCAAGTAAAATCTCGGGTTTGAAAGAGTGGGCAGAATTAGTTGCTAGTCAACTAACCCAAATTACTACGAATGCAAATAAAATAAAATAACAGAAAATGAAAAGGTTGGTGAAAACTTATGTGGAGGAAAATGTGTTTACTTAGATTTCCTTACTCCCTAACTATCTTTTACCGGTTGATTAGTGTGTATTAGTTGCGTGGATGACGGGTGCATTCCTTAATACCATTCGTGGGGTGGCGTACGTACTTCCCCAACTCTACAAGCTCCTACTTCACTCCTATGTCGAGCCGGCTAGGAAGCTCCTAACATGGGATCACTAGAATTCGCTTGTGCATTAAATACAACCATAAAAACCTTTAGTACGCATTGGTTCATGTTTCTTAAGACGTTCAAGCAAGTTACCGAATAGGAAGTTAGCCAGTTTTCTTAAGCCTAACATAGATGAACAATCATCCAATACAACTAATAACACACTAATAACCAATAATCAATAGCTAGGTTTCATTAGATCTAAGCAAACACAAGATAAATCTAGCCTAACATGTTAAACAAAAGACAAGAACAAGATAGAATCAAACAACACATAGACATATTGAATGATTAATTGATAACTTATCTTCAATGTAACATGGAAGATCTCAAGGCAAAAAGCCTTGAAAAAGCTGCCAAATTCGTCCTAGGGTTTTCACACACAAAGTTCCCCAATAAGTTCCACACTAATGACAAAAAATTGCAAAACTATATATAGACTTTTAGATCTGACGGCGTCACGTTATGGAGTGTGACGCCGTCACCTCGCCGCTTTTAGGGTTCCCGGATGACCTTCTTGACGCCGTCCCTCTTTAGCTCTCAAAAATCCGTTCTGGCTTATCAAGTCTTGACGCCGTCAGAATTAGGGGTGACGCCGTCCCTCTTTAAATTAAGCCGTGACGACCTTGATCATATTAAAGCGTGACGCCGTCAGAATTCCCATGCAAATTTCTCTGGCTTATCATGAGTAAATTTCACATCCACCTTTTCTTTCCAAGCCGTGACGCCGTCTGGAGAGGATCCTGACGCCGTCAAAGGTAATTTCCAGCATGATTTTGAGACTTTGTCGTTTTCTTCACTTTTATGCTCCAAAAACGTCCAAAATGCCTCCTTTTCCAGATTTCTTCTCAAAAGTACCTAAAATGACAAAAGGAACGATTTAGGGCAATATTTGATCAAATAAATACGATTTAGGGCTTAAATGACCCCTTAAAAGCGGTACACTTTTCGCTTCATCAATGGGGAAATGCAATCCATGAGAGACAATGAAGTCTGGATTGAAGTAGACCTTCCTCCTAATGCCAAGGTAGTTGGGAGTAAGTGGCTCTTCAAGAAGAAAACTGACATGGATGGCAATGTACACACCTATAAAGCCCGTTTGGTAGCTAAAGGCTTTACTCAAACGTATGGTGTTGACTACGAGGAGACCTTTTCTCCTGTAGCTGACATTAGGGCTATTAGGATTCTCATAGCCATAGCTGCATACTATGACTATGAGATTTGGCAGATGGATGTCAAAACCGCCTTCTTAAATGGTCGCCTAGATGAAGACATCTATATGGCGCAGCTTGAGGGGTTTTGAATCAAAAGTTTCCAAATCGTGTATGCAAACTTCAAAGATCCATTTATGGATTGAAGCAAGCATCACGGCAATGGAACAAGAGGTTTGATAGTGAAATAAAAAGGTTTGGTTTTACTCAAAATCTTGATGAGCCATGTGTATACCACAAAGTTAGTGGGAGTGAAGTAATTTTCCTTATATTATATGTTGATGACATATTGATCATGGGAAAAGACATTCCAAGTTTGCATGAAGTCAAGGCATATCTTGGAAAGTGTTTTTCTATGAAAGATTTAGGGGAAGCTGCTTTCATTCTGGGAATTAAGATATATAGAGATAGATCTCAGCGATTAATTGGATTAAGCCAAAGTGCTTACATCGATAAAATATTGAAGAGATTCAATATGCAAGATTCCAAGAAGGGATATTTGCCGATGCAAGAACAACATGGCTTGAGCAAGAAAGTTTGTGCTTCAACACCTGAAGAGGTGAAACGCATGGCAAAAGTTCCTTATGCTTCGGCTGTAGGATCTATTATGTATGCGGTTAAAAGCACAAGGCCAGATGTGGCGTTTGCTCAGAACTTAACCAGTCGATATCAGCAGAATACCGGTGAAGCACACTGGACTGCTGTTAAGAATATTCTTAAGTACCTTAGGGCTACTAAAGATTTGTTCTTAGTTTATGGGGGTGATCCACAAGCAGAACTTGATGTTACAGGTTACTGCGATGCTTCATGGAAAAATGATAAGGATGATATGAAGTCTCAGACTGGATACGTCTTTGTCATTAATGGAGGAGCTGTGGATTGGAGGAGCAAGAAGCAGAGTACATTAGCGATGTCTGCAGCAGAAAGTGAGTACATAGCTGCATCAGATGCTGCAATGGAAGCCGTCTGGATTAGGAAGTTTGTATCAAGGCTTGGAGTTATGCCTTCGATTCAACGACCTATAAAAATGTATTGTGACAATTCAGTTGCAATTACATTTGCCAATGAACCTGGAATCATGAAAGGCACCAGACATTATCCGATCAAATATCACTATGTGCGAGAGCAAATAGAGATTGGGCAGATCAAAGTACTCAAAGTTCACACAGATGATAACTTGGCAGATCAATTGACGAAAGCTCTTCCTGGCACTAAGCTTTATAAGTTAGCTGAAGGAATAGGTCTTCATAAGGCTGAAAGTTTCATGCCCATTTGTGATTAGTATTTGGATAAAGGATGTAATAGACAATTATTGATTTTATGAAATAAAGTATTGTTTATGTTTTATTGTCTTGTTGAAATATACATATATCCTGTTTTTGCATGTTTATATCCTTGAATAATGTTATTATTCTAAATATGTCCATTGTCGGTTAATGATATGGGAATGTCATTAAATTAAGACAAATGTGAATGTTGGTGAGAATATACTTGAAAGTATATTGATGCGTAGTCATACCAAATTCACATGATATTCTAGGAGTAGAGTATAGGACTTATCCCAACTAAACATGATATTACTTATGGATCTTGTCATCAAGTAATTCATGAAATAGTTATCCTCAGACTTGAGATACCAGATAAGAGTCATGGATGTAGTGCATTTTTGTAAAGCAATCTACCGCTTACCGTAACTGGAAGTTATAAGGATTGTTTTCAGAAGTGTTGCAAAGTCCATGGGTTATTCTTGTAGTCAAGAAAGAATTTGTTCCTTCAAATTTTGTTTGAAGTATAATACTGCTGGGCCCCTTGTAGGGTTGACAAAATGTTTGCGTGGCCACGTCCAAAGTCTATCTGGAATGCATTCAGATGTTTTGGTCATTTTGTTCAATCAATAACAACGAGAAACAGAAACATTAATAAAGAGTGACTTAGATCCATTTCTTTAATAATAGAGTATTAGTAACAAAAGGATAATAATAATAAAGATGAATCATTAAAGATTTTCCAGGAAATCTAGCTCGGGTCGGACTAGGGGCATTGGAGTGTTGCAAGACGCCAACCAATGTCATTTTGCTATTAATAATTAACCAAGTGTGAGTTGTTGAAATGTGGTTAACAAATTAATATGTAAATGTCTAGTATCGAACCCGAGACCTCGGGATTGCACACATTACAAATGAGTATTAAGGAATAATAATAAATGTATTTTATATATTTATTATTAACACGAGAACTTAACGACCTTTAGTGTTTTCCGTTAAATGACTAACGACCGTTAAACGCAAATAAGGAAAGAAGTGTTTGTATGTAATTAGGAAACATGGAAAAGATCTAGAAACCCTCTCTTGGGTTGAGGATCGACCGGCCATAAGGTTGGATCGACCCAAACCTTTGCTTTTCCTCCAAGTTTCTAATCTAGTATAAATACAAACACAAGGGGTCTTGGTTTTCATAACTCTTGAACACACATTAAACCCTAAAAGTTTTCTTTTCCTTTTCTTTGTGATTGTCGATCGAACACCTCCTTCAAGGGTTGTTTGGATCGATTTTTGTTAAACAAAAATCATTCTTGTGTTTTACTTGCATAACCTTAATACGGTTTAATTTGTGTGTACAAGAACGAGGTAACAACACACTATTGTTGTTATCAAGAGATCGATAAACAAAACGGTAAGGGGTTTATCATTGATCTAATTTAAATCATATTCAAGATTTATTGAAGTGCATCGGGTACGTTTTCTATTTAAGTTTAAGTTAATAATTATATGTTATACCTAATTGTTTACATGCTTCCGCTATTATGTACTTTGTGTTATGGAATTATATGATTGTCATAAGTGTCAAATTCCAACAAAATCAGCTATAGAACTAATGAAGAATCCTGTTTTTCACGGGAGAAGCAAACACATTGATACGAAGTACCACCTCATACGAGAATGCGTTGAAAGAGAAGACTTACAGGTTGAATTTATAAGCGGAGAATATCAGAAGGCTGACATACTCACAAAGGCACTACCGAAGATCAAATTTCTGACAATGAGGACACTTATTGGAGTTAAAGATCTAGGAGATGACGATTGCGATTAAGGGGGAGAATATTGGGTTAATCACAATCTTTACCCATTTGAAGGGTCAAACCCGAAGTCAAAGTCAACCATACTATAAAAGTCAACTCTCAGGAAAATAACTGTCAAATGACAGTTATCCATGAAGCGACACATCTGTTGGGTCGAACTCATTCAAGACCGAACCAACACAATGCTTCAACAACGCATCTTTTCATTTCTTATAAATAGTCTAGATTATGTAACTTAGAAAGATGATGACAGATTAAATTTCATGTTATATAAAATTTACTTCTTGATTATTTCGTTGTACTTTGGTATATTGTGATTTGTTGTTAGATCCGGAGAAAAGGCCAACATTCCGTGTGGGAGTTTAACTAATTTTCTTTCTACAGACTGATGAAGACTCTCTTTTAGAGGTCGTTAAATGGGGTTTGACAGGGACAACCGAGTTCTAAATGAGTTAGTCTTTTTTCTTCTTTTAGAGTAAGTCAATGGAACTTGAAGTGATAATCTTGCTAATTTATGCATGACTTCCGGCGTACAGTGTCATAGTGAAATATTCGCTTTTATTTGCTAATATGGTGCAGACACGTAGTGAAAGAGGTACAAGGGGTAACAAGAGATATTGGGAAGTCTTTAAGCAAACAATGATACCCTATCTGGTATATCTGATCAAATAAGCCGGTTACAAAACGAAATGCAACAAGCTGAATTCACTACTTGTCAATCTCATAATCAAATACTTGACAAGTTGAATCAAGGCCCCGCAAGTCAAAAACTGGATAAAGGTTTTGCAAATGATATCATTGAAGACATAGCTCGAGCCTCGAGCTGTAGGTGTGATGGTTGACCCATCTGAAATAAGGAAAGAGTTAGATAGCTATTATCACGAGCAGATGCGGCTCGAGATTATGAGCATGTGAAGGATCAGTATATGCAAAGTGTTGATACAAAAGTTGGGCGTTCCTTGTGAGGGCTTCTATTCTCGTACCAATTAGATCTTAATGCTTGATGGAACCTGCGCACTAAGAAAAAGAGCTGACACCGTTAGGCTTATCGAGGGATTGTCTCCCCCGATTATCCTCTGGCGTGAGAGTAAGTAATCGAAATTTAGGGTTTAGTGAAGAGTTAGGGTTTTAATGAAGTCGTACCTTTACCGAGGGCTTGAGTGCCCTTTATATACACATGAAACCATAATAGGTTTCGTGTTCCCTACTCCTCAGCGTATTAGCCGACCTCGGATATTTGGTATATATCTCCTTTAATTAGGAGATACCCCATATCCAATCCGAAAATAACTTTGGGCTTGGACCTTGTAAGCCCAAGCCGTATAACTGGTAGTCCAGTTATTGCCATAGCGCCCCACGCGTAGTGGGCTTAAATATTAGTATTGTTTACTAATCGGGTCCATGACCCGGGTATAGACTATACGTCATCATGTCCCCCCAGTCTAGTATGCGCAGGGTAAAACATGCGGATGCTAGACTTAAAGTCGTGTCAAAATTATTCCCGACGCGTACGCGGGAAGATTTCAAAAATATGCCGCCAAAAACGCACGTATGATGTATCTAGTCCGAAAAAGTGCAATTCGGGTACCTTGGGAAGTGGAGAAACTATCCACTTGTTCTGTACCGTCACATCTCCCAGCCACACGATTTGAGTTAGTGGGATACACGTGTCAATCATCTGTGGTGGGTAGAAAACTATATAAACTATTGCCTCCTTTCACTGTGATATCCACAGTTAAAACATCATATTTCCATCATTTTAACTCCTTCGAATCTACTATCAAGAACGAAAAATTTGAAGGTAATAGCGCGTGCGCACAATCTTAAACACAAAAATGGTGTTGCAACTCCAGGATTTCACTTCTGATATAACCGAAGAGGAACTGAATCAGTTCGCCTCGGATTATTTTATCCCTTATGATCTGCACCCAGAGGTGCCAGGTCCAAATGACACCATTGCGAATTTCCCCGATGGGAAGGTGGGGCTATATACGCGCTTTTTCGAGTGGGCGAATCAGCGCGTACCCATTTCCGTGCTCTTGAGTGATATACTCAATTATTACGAGCTCCACATCTCCCAATTGCACTGTATTGGTGCTGGGAAGATTGCCAATTTTGAGGTGAACTGTCGCTTGTTAGCGATTCACCCGACCCTCCAATTATTCCGCGCGTTCTATCACGCGACGTGGTCAAATGGGTGGGTTACCTTCTCCAAGCGCGTAGGCAAGTTACAATGCTATGTGAAGAAGGTGGATAAACTCAAGGACTGGAGGGAGAAATTCTTTTGGATTGACGCCGCCGTCTTTCCTTCCCACTTTCCATTTTACACCCGTGCCACTCTGCCCAAGGATGAGCGCCCCCCGGAGACGTGGTATAACGTGGATCATGCGGCGGTCATTGATGAGAACCGTATTTCCATCAAACCATATCCGGAAGCGTTCCTGGTGCATATGGGCATCAGTCGCAACTATTTTGAGTATGAGACTGAGGTTCCTACATTCTTGGATGCGGATGGCACGGGTGGGTGCTTCTTCTCTCGTCTTACTGTCGTTATAAGTGTAAGCGTTTCTTTGTTTTCCATACTTTATGTAACTTGCTTTTCTTTGTCTACTTTATTGCGCAGAGATGGATCTTTTTGCGGTTGTTAACTTGGAGAATCCGCGTGCCGTAGCAGTGGGGGTGCGTCCTCTAAGGGATGGTGAGCAGACGATTCTGGATGCGACGGCTGGGCGCGTCGTGGACTTGGTTCTCCCGGAGTCTGAGGGCTCCCCTAATGTGGTGGCAGCTGAGCCGCTGCAAGGGGTGGCTCCTCCTGCGCAGCAGGGTACAGACACTGCGCAGTCTCCTCCCAGCAAAACGCTTATTCATTTAGAGGAGACTGACAGTGAGGTGGAGGAGTCCTCCCAACTGACGCGCAAGAGGGCGCTTAGTAGTGGTGGTGAAAGTTCTTCCAAGAGGCCGCGCACTGAGGTTGAGAAGAGCCCATCTTTTACTGAAGTGCAGATGGAGTAAGTATCGTAGTTATTAGTTATGAACTTTTGTCAAGTTATACTTTATTCTAACTTTTGTTCCTTCGTGTCTTCAGTGTGGATGCTGAGAAGTCTGGTGGAGGTACGTCCACGGCTGAGATGGAGAAGGACGTGTCCTCGTCTCCTACCCCTATGTAAGTATTTTTTAGCAATCCCTTAGGATTTTGCGTATACTTGACTGTTATTCGTGCGCTGACCTTGCTTCTTGATCTTTTGTGCAGTGAACAGCCTGTGGAGGACGCTGGCGTTGTAGATGGAAGTGCGCCTCCCAAGGCGACTTCCTCTTTGGATAAGGCGCCTTCTCCCAGGGATATTGGAGAGTGGTTAAGTCCATTTGACTCTGCGATGGAGGAGCTGGCCTCCATTGCTGTGCGCCAATCTGAGCTGGTGGCGCAAGCCAGGGTGCACCAGTCTGAGGAAGTTTCCAGACTGCAGGCGCAGTTAGCGTCTGTGCAGGCTGAGTTAGCAAGCTCTAAAGCTGAGCAGCTGAGCTCCAAGGCTAAACTGGAGCGCGCAGAGGCGTCTGCGCAAAGATCGGCTGAGGGGAAGCTCTTGGTGATGGCTGAGCTGGAGCAGGAGCGTGCTGATGCGGATCGTCAGAAGCGTAACTCTTTATGGGCGCTGAAGTACTTGCAACAGAATAGGAGCAAGCACTTTGCCAATATTGAGGAGTTTCGTAGCCGCGTGGAGCTTGCGCTAAAGATGCAAGAGGAGAAGCTCCGCAAGCTCAGCATCGAATACGATGAGGAGCTGTACCCCCATATGGTTCAGTCCGTGGCTGAGCGCAGGTACATGCTGCTTTATCTCTTTTATAACTTGTATATATTTTAGACCCTCTTTCTTATTAACACTTGTGTTATTTCGTAGGTGGTTGATCAGTCATGGTCTTCGCCTGGCCGCCATGTGTACGCTGGAGCATCCTGAGGTCACCACGTCCTTTGGAAAGGTGGTGGAGTGCGCTATTGCGCACGGTGAGACCTTGGCCGCAAACAAGCTTGCTGAGGCCAAGTTGTTGACCGTGCCGCTTGCCGAGGTGCCTGGGTACAAGGCGAATGCGCGTGCTGAGCTTGTTGCTGCCATGGAAGAGCTAAAAAAGCTTGAGCTTCCGCATATCGCTCGCTTGGAGCGTGATCAGGATCAGCCTATCAGCGTGATCATGGCGGGGCTCACTCTTCCCAGGCATCTGCAGGATGATGCAGATCAGCAGTTGGACTTCTACTTGAAGCCTGACGTGGCGCAGTTGAAGGTACCTATTTTTGCTCAGCCTCGTGACATTCTGAATCCTTTCCGTATTGAGAAAGAGATTTCTTTGCAAAGGTCTCTAAATGCTCATGTTTCCAGAGTCGCAAGAAAGAAAGGCATGAAAGGGAAGGCCATTCTGTGCGGCATAGGCGCTGCGCATCAGCCTAGATCAGACGGTGTGCCTGTTTCCGTGGCCACTGTTTCCCTTGATGATGCAGGGTTGTTGAAGCGGCTCGAGGATGCGAAGGAAGCGGCTATGAGTGGGGGCTCTAGCCAGCTAAGGCGTACATATAGCATTTAGCTTTTTTGTACAAGTCTTTTGTATAAACGTATTTCTATATATTGGAATTTTGCTTTTGTACTTATTGTTTTTACAACTTCCAAATATTTACGCTTTTGAACTCGTAGTTCTTATGTATCCTTGCGTGAAGATATCTTTAAGTGTCTAAGCGTACTTAGAAAAGAAAAATCATTATTATGTATGAATTTTCTTAAATAAGGACCGTAGTCGTGTATTGAATTTTTCCAACTTAATGAAAAGAAGGGAATCATAGTCGTCTATGTATTTTTGTAAGTTTACTTGTCGTATTATACTTTAAGGATTCAAGAGTCTTGATTTCCTGAGTTGTTAAACGCGCACAGTATGCCATAGTGCGCATCCGTCGTGGGATGCGTAAGGAACTTGCGCCAACGTCTTGAGCGCAAGGTGTTTAACAAGGATTCGTGATCCAAAGTTGATGGGTTTGCAACCCTCTTACTCAACGAGTTGTTTATTAGGTTTACTCATCCTTTCTGCCATCGTGGGTCTTAGTGTGTGCATGCACGCCATGTAGGCAAGATTATAACAATATTGAAACACGATAATGAAAGGTGCAAACAATAGAGTTAAATGTGTTATGGAGTTAGCTAGAAACCATAATGTTTTATTAATACTAGCAAGTTTTAAAAGAAAATACTTATCTAGATAATACTTAAAAGATAAAATTACATGGATTCTTTATTGGGGGCACTTTCTAAAGTGCGTGGATGTCCATGTTGGGCCGTAGCCTGCTTTAAAGATAGCACCGCTTAAGGTTGCGGACGTTCCATGTTCGCTGTAGCTCATGTCCGTCCTTGTCGCGTAGCTTGTACGCTCCATTGCCAAGTGCTTCTATGACCTCGTAAGGTCCTTCCCACTTTGGTCCTAGCTTACCAGTGTCTTCTGCGCGGCTTGAGTCGTTTTCGCGGTATACGAAGTCACCTGGTATGAATGACGTGCTGCGTACTTTGGCATCATAGTATCCTTTCATTCTTGACTTGGCTTTTTCTTCGCGTATTGCTGCGCGTTCACGTCGCTCTTCCAATAGATCTAAATCTATGCGCCGCTCATCATCATTGGTTGCCGCATTAACTTCCGCAGTACGGATGGTTGGCATTCCAATTTCAGCTGGTATTACAGCTTCTGTCCATAGACCAAAGAGAAGGGAGTGTCCCCGTTGCTAACCTTGATGGTTGTTCGGTGCGCCCAGAGAACATGTGATAGTTCTTCTACCCATCTTCCTTTGTGTCTGTCAAGGCGCGCTTTGATTCCTTCACCTAGGCTTCTATTTGCGCGTTCAACCAGACCATTGGTTTGTGGATGAGTTACTGACGCAAAGTGTTGCGTGATGTTCAGCTGTTCGCACCAATCTTTGAACGGGTTATCACGGAATTGTTTTCCGTTATCTGAGATAATTTCACCAGGTAATCCAAAGCGACATACTATGTTATCCCACACGAATCGTTTTATCTGGTTACCTGTTATGGTCGCTACTGCCTTTGCTTCGATCCACTTAGTAAAGTAGTCTATTGCCACAATAAGGAATTTCAATCCACCTGCGGCAATAGGGAAAGGTCCAGCGATGTCGATACCCCATTTGTAGAATGGCCATGGCGATGTAATAGGCGTTAGTTCATGCTGTGGTCGGCGCGGAATGGGTCTGTGAACTTGGCAATCACTGCACTTCCGTACCAAATCTCGCGCGTCACGGTGCATAGTTGGCCAATAGTATCCAGACCTTAGGGCGCGCGCTACAATGGACCGTGGTCCTGAGTGCATGCTGCATAAGCCTGCGTGGATTTCTCGAAGTACATAGTCTGCCTGGAAAGGTCCAACGCACCTAAGCCATGGTTGTAGGAATGAGCGTCTATATAAGACGTTATCTCTAAGCTCGAATCGCTGCGCTGTGCGCCGGATTCTTCGAGCTTCCTTCTGTTCTTGGGGGAGTATGCCCTTGCTAATGAAGTCAATGATTGGTGTCATCCACGTAGGGCCTTCTTCTTCTATCACTGTGGATATTTCCATCTCTTCGATTGACTTATTTTTCATGGTTTCCACCAATACTTGTTTTGATAAATGTGCAAAACTGGTGGATGCAATCTTACTCAGCGCATCTGCTTTCCTGTTTTCACCCCTGGGAACCTGCTTGATGGTAAACCTATCGAAGTTCTGGATCAGATATTTGGTTTTTTCGAGGTATTGGATCATGTGTTCCTCCTTTGCTACATACTCGCCTAACACGTGGTTAGCAACTAGCCGTGAATCGACGTTCGCTTCTAAGTTGCGTGCACCCATTTGAATTGCGATGCGTAGCCCAGCCAGGAGTGCTTCGTATTCTGCCTCGTTGTTCGTGGCTGTGAATTCAAAACGCAGTGCGTAGGTGAATTCATCTCCTTCTGGGTTAGTGAGAATAAGACCACCTCCTGATCCATCTACGCATGAGGATCCATCGGTGAATAGAATCCATGGTTCTTGAGGTTCCCCCTTGCTTGTCGCAGGTGGAGTGTCAGTATCTGGCTTCTCAATGATGAAGTCGGCCAATATCTGCCCTTTGATTGCAGTGCGCGGTCTGTATGATATGTTATGCTCACCCAGTAACACACTCCATTTTTGTAGGCGTCCCGATGCGTCGGGTCTTGAGATAACTTGTTTGATGGGTTGGTCTGTGACAACAGCTATTGGGTGCGCCTGGAAATACCTGCGCAGTCTTTTTGCTGCAAACACTAAGGCTAGGACCAACTTCTCCATTGCAGTGTAGTTAATCTCTGTCTTCTTGAGCGCCTTACTAACAAAATAGATGGGTGTTTGGACAGAGTTCCTGTCTGTCAGTAACACTGCGCTGACTGCTCCCTGGGTCGCAGATAGGTACATGATCAGCTCTTCCCCTGGTCGGGGTGCGACAAGCTTTGGGAGCGCTGCTATGTGCTGTTTGAGCTGTTGGAAGGCTTCTTCTGCTTCCGCGGTCCACCTGAAGTCTCCCTTTTTTGTACACTTCTTGAGTGTTTTGAATAAGGGAAGTGACTTGTCCGCTGATTTAGATAAGAATCGGTTCAGTCCGGCTAGTTTGCCATTTAGGGACTGAACCTCCTTCAGTGTGCGCGGTGAGGGGAGGTCAATGACTGCTTGGGTCTTTTCTGGGCAAGGCTTGATCCCATCGGGTTCTATGAGATACCCGAGAAACATGCCTTCTGTAGCGCCAAATGTACACTTCTTGGGATTCAATTTCATGTTGATTCTCCTCAGTGTTTTGAACGTTTCCTCCATGTCGCGCACTAATTCTTCCTCAGTATGGCTTTTGATGACAAGGTCATCGACGTATACTTCCAAGTTACGGCCTACTTGTTTCTCGAACGCAGTGTCTACCAATCGTTGGTATGTTGCTCCTGCGTTCTTTAGGCCAAAGGGCATCTTTGTATAGCAATAGACCCCTTGACTTGTGTGGAAGGCCGTTTTTTCTTCATCTTCCTCCGCCATTTGAATTTGGTGGTATCCCTTGTATGCGTCCAGGAAGCATTTGAAGGGATATCCACACAGAGATTCGATCTTCCAGTCTATCTCCGGTAGCGGGTAGCAGTCCTGTGGACATGCTTTGTTGAGGTCTGTAAAGTCTACGCACATTCTCCAACTGCCATCGCTCTTCTTTACCATTACTGGGTTAGAGAGCCAGTCATGGTAGTACACTTCCCGCATGATGCCTGCGTCTACTAGTTTGTGTACTTCTTCCAAGATGGCTTTTGCGCGGTCTGGGGCTTGTCCGCGCTTTTTCTGTCGTATTGGAGGATATCCTTGTCGGATTTGCAGCTTGTGTTCCGTGATGGAGCGTGGCACCCCTGTCATATGCTTTGGTTCCCATGCAAAAATATCTAAGTTATTTTGCAAGAGTGCGCACATTGCTGATTTGCCTTTGTCAGACAGAGACCGCCAATAGATACTTGTTGATCCGGGTAGTCAGGGTGAATGGCGACCTTTAGGTTTGGGACTTTGATTGCGCGCTGTTCTGGAACATCGCCTACGTCATTTGTCACTGCGTTGCATTCTTTGGGTGGTATGGTGGTATTGTAAAGAGTGACAATACCTCCTTCCACTGGGAACTTGAGCATCCCGTGCGCTGTGGATGGCACGGCGCGGATAGATGATATTCCAGGTCTCCCGATGATGCCATTGTACGGAGAGGGGGATCTGATTACCATGAAGTTCATCCAGGTGACTGTAGAGTGTGGTTTGTCACCAACTTCTACAAATAGACGTAATTGCCCCATGGGCCATATCTTCTCCCCTGTGAAGCCAGTGAGCGACGTTGTGGCTGGGATCAACTGATTCTGTATCTCAGGTCGCAGCTTCTTGAAACAGTGTTCATATATAATATCAGCGGATGCACCTCCATCTATATACATGCGACGGATGTCGTGACCCCCCGTATGTATTTCAATGGTAAGTGGATCCACTACTGCGTTGTTCGCATTCAGGGAGGGGAAAGAAATTTCATTTCCTTTGGAAAACCGTTGACTAACTTTCTGTCTTGTCGCGCACTGCCATGGCTGTATCATGTAGATGATATCTGCCTTTTCTTTTGATGTCTCTTTCTTGGCCCCTGGTTTCGGTTTGTCTTTCCCTTCTCTGATGTTTTTTACGAGGTGGTCCATCTTTTCTTCCTTTACCAATTTGTCAATCAATTGGCGCAGTTGGACGCACTCGTTGGTTGTGTGGCCTTTCTGTCCATGGTATTCGCAGTAACCATTCCCTGTGCGCCGATCCTCTGGGGTGCGCATTGGTGGTGGTTTCGGGAAGTTCGCCCCTTCCGTTGCGAATATTTCCTTTGGGGTTTTTGTTAACGGGGTGTACTTGTCGTTTCCCCTTCCACCGCCTTGAGTGCGATAACTCCTATTACGATTGCCGCTATGGTCATTGGATTGTCTCCTTGACTCTTCTTGTGGTCTATGGTTCGAATAGCCTTTCTTGCTATCCACAGCGGCTTCTTCTCCTTGGACGAAAGACCTCGTGCGCTTCATGAGTTCGTCGAAAGTTAAAGGGACCTTATCGTTTAACTTTTTTATCAAATCCGGGTTATTGATTGCATTCATAAAACCCGATATTTTTAGTATCTCTGGGCACGCCTTGACTTTCATGCATTCATCCTTAAAGCGTTCCATGAAAACGCTTGTGGATTCACCTTGTCGCTGCTTAACCCTAGCGAGTTCCACAGGGTTTTTGGCGCACTTCTTTCTTTGAGTAAAGTTTAAGCGAAATGCCCTTCGCAACTCTTCAAACCCCCCGATGCTTCTACGTGGAAGCTTGCTAAACCAGTTGCGCGCATTCCCTACTAACGTGGAGTTGAACATATGGCACCACACAGGTTGTGGCCAATTTTCGATAGTGGCTGCTGATTCGAAAATTTTTAGGTGATCATCAGGATCACCTGTCCCATCATATGTTTTAACGTTAGCGGGCATGCGCCTTTTCTTATTCTCCGAAAAATCGCTGATGCGTCTAGTGAACGCATCAACCTTTTGGCGACGCCAGGGAAGAGACATGTCTTCGTCTTCCTGGTCGCGGTATTTCCTTCTTGACTTCCAGTGTCCAGTCTCGTTGTCCGAGGAATCACTTGAAGATGAGCGAATTCTTTTGTGACGCTTGCGTCGACTATCATCAGAGTCTGAGCTTGCTCCTCTGCGGCGCTTGCGCCGACTATCCTCAGAATCAGAGCTTGAAGGGCTTTCACTTGGGGAGCATCGTCGCCCAAGCCTATCTTGGATCCTGCGACTGCCAAGCCTAGCGTGGACATTGGCGCGCCGTTCCTCCTCTTCAGGCTCCTCCAGATGTTGAAGATCGGCTGCTTCGTCATCCATAACCCTCCTTCCGATCCTGGTAAACACTGGTTGCTTGCGGCTATCCTTCTCGCGTCTTTCCTTTCGGTAGCGCGTTGGGGACGCCTCGTGCTCAGGGTCAAAGTTGAGTCTGCCGTGCAGACTTTGGCTTGACCTCTTCTTTGCCTCCTCTCGCATGAGCGCAGCCAAGGCCTCGTAGTTTTGAGATACAAAGTCGCTTGGCGCTAATTCGGAAGTGACTCCTTCTAGCGCGATGGAGTCTCTCTCCAAGGCAGGATCCTTGTTTCGGATAGGCGCATTGGGAGGTTCAGTGAAGTTCACCTCTGGCATGGTAATAGGAGTGCGCTCCAGTTCTACCGCGCTAGTACTTGTTGTAATAGCGGGGGTAGTTTTGGTAAGTGATTCCACTGTAGGAAAGACCAGATCTGAATACGCTCCTAAGCTTCTAGGCGTGCTGGTTGTTCCAGGAGCCTGCTTAGGGGGCGCATCCGCTTGATGCTTCTTCCCTAGTGAGTCATCATGCGCTTTCTTCCCATGCGGACTCTTGTGACTTCCGTGTTTCGTCATTCTAGTTCTTGGTAAGATTCTTAGTGTAGGGTCCCACGGATGGCGCCACTTGTTGATACAAAAGTTGGGCGTTCCTTGTGAGGGCTTCTATTCTCGTACCAATTAGATCTTAATGCTTGATGGAACCTGCGCACTAAGAAAAAGAGCAGACACCGTTAGGCTTATCGAGGGATTGTCTCCCCCGATTATCCTCCGGCGTGAGAGTAAGTAATTGAAATTTAGGGTTTAGTGAAGAGTTAGGGTTTTAATGAAGTCGTACCTTTACCGAGGGCTTGAGTGCCCTTTATATACACATGAAACCATAATAGGTTTCGTGTTCCCTACTCCTCGGCGTATTAGCCGACCTCGGATATTTGGTATATATCTCCTTTAATTAGGAGATACCCCATATCCAATCCGAAAATAACTTTGGGCTTGGACCTTGTAAGCCCAAGCCGTATAACTGGTAGTCCAGTTATTGCCATAGCGCCCCACGCGTAGTGGGCTTAAATATTAGTATTGTTTACTAATCGGGTCCATGACCCGGGTATAGACTATACGTCATCACAAAGGCTACGTGTAATCGAATGCCATGATTCAAGACCCAGTCAACGACCGGGTATTGATCTAGTAATCTTTAGATTGAGGCGAGGAGTGGGAATATTTTTTTAATGGCCCAACACCATGCTTCCATCAACTTTTCTCTTCTGGGCTCTACTATAGTCCATTTAGTACTTCACATGCTAGTTTAAGATAATAAGTATGAAATGGAAAAGGGATATATGACTACAACCCACAGTAGTCGGATAATAAGTTTCAAAACATAAATCCAAGCTTTTCGTTTATCTGTCTCTTACTTGCTGTGTGTAGCTTTCTTAAATGGCAAAAACTTTCTTTCGCACTGTTTTCCGATCGATCTTATTTAGCTTGCGTATGGATTTTGTTTGGTCTTGTTCTTATTTTGGTTCACCCAATTGGTTGATAATGCTTATAGAGGCAACCCGAGATTCACCTGGTCTTCTAGAAGAATCATCAAGCATGCTAACATGGAACATTGTCTGGCAAGTCATTTACAAATTATCCAAGCATATGTATGTATTGCATAAAAGAGGTGATGATGGAATGGGCAGGTTACTTACGGGTCAAATGGGTTTGGCCGTTTGGGTCAAAACATGTACCCTTTTGATGCTAGTAGGTTGAAATCGTGGCTTCAAAGCGATCTCATTTTGCATATCCTAATTGGTTTACTTTTATATATAACTAGTTTTTTACCCCGGAAATCATAACGATACGTAAAATTTACAAGTCATGGTTATATAGGTAGAACATTAAAATCTAGCTCTCTTGATCTTTTGATTTCTTGCTCGTTGATTTTCAGCCTTTTGGAATTTTGGTTTTGGGGAAAAGTCATCACATGAGTAGCTTATCATGCTTAACTAACTTGTATTTTATAGGTAAAAGTATGTAGTTGTGTGTTGATAGAGATGTACCAAATGCAGGGAAAGAAACTAAAGAAAATACTTGTGTCAAAAATAAATAAAAAAAAAAGTAACAGTTGTGTGGCAAAAATTAAGGAACCAAAAAATCTACTATTCTTAGAAACTAAAGAAAAGAAAATAAGTTTGTGTCAAAAATAAAATAAAAAAGTAAAAGTTGTGTGGCAAAAATTGAAAAACCCAAAAATCTAAATAACATAAGTTTGTGTCAAAAATAAAAAATGTAAGTGTTTTGTGGCAAAACTACAAAAACATTAAAGTTCCCTTGAACTAAAGAATAGAAAATAAGTTTGTGTCAAAAAAAAAAAAAAAAAAAAAAAAGTAAAAATTAAAAAACCCAAAAATGTAGATAAAATAAGTTTGTGTCAAAAATAAAAAATGTAAAAGTTTCATGAACTAAAGAAAAGAAAATAAGTTTGCGTCAAAAGTAGAAAAAGTAAAAATTGAAAAACCCAAAAATCTAGATAAACCAAGTTTGTGTCAAAAATAGAAGATATAAAAGTTTGGTGGCGAGAAACAATTGAAGTTCCGGAACTTTAATTGTCATATATATAATTAAGTAATTAGGGAAATGTGGAGGATGCTTGCTCTTTGTATGAACAGACAATTGCAGTTGAGAAAAAAAAAAAAAAAAAACAATCACGGACCTTGCCGCTTTTGTTTGGAGGTACAAATATATTTTGATTTCTCTTAAATTATTAAGTAAACAGTTTCAACCCATTTATTGATTAATTGTTCGATTTAGTTTGTGTTTTATCTCAAACGGGTCAAATTATAAAGTTTTTTTTTTACTTAAATGATGTTGTTCTGTTAGTTACATATAGTAAGTTTTTATATAAAATGGACAAAAACGAGCTTACCCGAAACCCGTTTGACCCCATTACACAACCCACCCCCACTTGTAGACTATGCCATGCAAACATGCTAATAGTTTCATATGCAGTTTCTAGATCTTTGCGGGGTCACAAATACGATCAAGAGGGCGAATAATAGGCATTCCAAGCTCTTTTTACATCATAACAACCGGGCTTTTGGCCCATACACACTCTTAGCTAGGTTGTTGCTCTATAAATATTATTGGCTGCTTTTTGTCACACCTCAGTTTTGCGGTGTAACTTATTGAGACCACAATGCAATTTATAACAAACGATTTTTAAATGAGACGTTTTTATAAGTAATAATATTTTATTCATTACATAATTATAGGTACGAGTTCACAATTATTAATTGAGATTTTCTAATATAATACAAGAAAATCTCTTTTTCCTCATGAAATATGTAGATGTGATTCGTAGAGTGTACTTCATTGATATATCTTAGTTACATAAGAAATATACGTTAAAATACATCAACATAATGTTAGTGAGCTTATGGATTTACCATAAAGATTTATATAGATCATAAGATTTCAGTAGTAATATATCATAAAATATTTTTTTAGTATGCTATACCTTGAGTGTTGATGCCTTAAGTACATATTATTACCCCTTAAGTAGTGTTTCACTCCAACACTATTGATTCAAATATTATATGCCCGTTTCCCCAGTTAGCATGACTAACCCGGGCAGAGGTGTCAACCTCAATAGTACTATCCATAATATTCGCGCGTTTGTTTCACGGTGCAAATTACCAAGGGGATTTGGGATTTCATGAGTGATTGTCACATAGACATACACAAATTATTAAAACACTTGTGTCCATAAATTGAGTAGTGTATTCTCACCTCAAAATAGTTTAAAAAGGGTCCATGAAACTCACCTCTAGCAGCAGTGATAAGATGAGATGACTAGCAAAATGAGATTTGCCTTGTACACAAATTGTTTTTACCACGTCCTAAATCAATTAAAGTATCTTGCAGTTTAATAATATAAAATTAATATATTTACTAATGATAAATTATAGTTTTCTTGCCATGTTTTATTAAAATAATAGTAACATTATGATATCAAACTAGCATGCATGGCTTCACGTGGAGTCATTGTGGAGAACAACAAGTTTTAAAACTTTTAAGTAATATATATATATATATATATATATATATATATATATATATATATATATATATATATATATATATATATATATATATATATATATATATATATATATATATATATATAAAAGTTGATGGAAGCATGCAATCAATATTGCAATCAATATAGTGGTAAAAAAATTATGGTTGGTAAATCCTTTGAATAATGTATCAAAAATTGCAATCAATTGTGGTAAAAGGTTAATGGGTAATGAAGGTAAAAGGGTAGTAAATTTAATCATCTATGTGTTAATGATAGTTTTGATTAAATGAAGAGGACGATATGATTGAGCGGTTGGTTGGTTTGAAGTTATATATATGTATTAACTATGCAGTGTAACTCCAGTCTCATTTAAGTGGAAGACGAAGTGGTGGTTTGTAGGTTTAAGGTATAAGGTTGCTTTCATTGATGAATGAATGGTGTGACGTTATGAAATCTAAAAAGCTGTTGTGTTGGGCATTACGAAGCGCAAAGCTTGAGTTTCCTCATTTATTATGATAGAGATGGTAAGTTGAAGGTTTGATCTTCCTCATTCATTATGATGGAGATGGTAATGCTATGCGGTAATTCATTGAGTTTTCAGTTTCAGAATTTGGAATGGTTCGTTCTCATTCTACTCATGCATATATAAGCTACCCGTGGAGTGCATGTTGTGCGGTTTGACATTGAACGGATACGAAATATGCATAAAATGGGAAAACTATCGAAAACCCCATCAAAACAGTTGAATGATGATGGTAATATCGTCTTTATGGACGAGCTTCATGAAGGATTTCAAGGGAAGATTACTGTGATGATATGCCGGAAATGGGATGTCATTAGCATGAAGGGGCAATATTTGAGTACGGACTATATCGTCTCCGATAAGAAGGTTAGTTCTATTCCATGATCATTGCTTTGCTAGAAAATGGTAATGTATGTTCAATAAACATTATATTGCTACCAGTTTGAAAGGTTTTTGGTACATTTTCAGGGCAATGTGATGCATTGTGTGGCGAAAAATAAAATTGCTCATCGTTTTGTTGATAAACTGCAAGAGGGTAGTTTGTATGTTTTGAAAGATTTTGTCGTCGTGCCAAATACCGATAACTATCGTATATTGAAAGATGCTGCGTACATTATTCATCTCCAGTGGTCAACAACTGTTAGAAAGGCCACAGATGATGTTGCGAAGTTCAATCGATATCCATTTAATTTGGTTGATTTTGAGGACCTCCGGCCTACCGACAACAAATATTTTGTGGGTAAGTTTTGTCCTTCTGAAATGTTCGTATGTTTGTTGTTTTTTGTATTAAGTAGGATTATGTGTACCTTAATTTGGTTGATTTCACTACTACAAAAACAGGCTTTAAGACCCCCTTATTTAGACCCTTTAAGAAAAATGCAGGTCTAAATGTGGATTTTACCCCGCCAAGAGTTATTTAGACCGGTGCAAATTGAAGACACCGGTCTAAATGTCTTTTTACCATTTAGACCGGTTTATATTCAAAACACCGGTCTAAAAAAACTTATTTAAACCGGTCTATTTTACACCGGTCTAAAAAAACTTATTTAATCCGGTCTATTTTACACCGGTCTATATAATCCCAGTATTTGTTTGATTTTTCATTTGAGCATTGAGCGGGATATCTCCCTCCTATAACTTTTCACTTTGCTTTCTTTTCTTCTTTTCACCTACCACATACACATACACCCCAAAATCCCAAATCACTTTTTAGTTATTCCCATTGACTGCTTGTGTTTTAAAATTATCAAAACAATCAGGTATACACTCTTGCTCTAACATTCATTTAATCATAAATTCGAGGTGTTGATGGTTTAAATTAAGGGGTTGTTTGTCCGAATTTTTAATTCCTACGGTACCACCATTAATGGTGGTTTTAAACTCGATTGCCTATAGAATCATTTCTATTATGTGTTAATTTTGTTTATTTTTTCTCAAGGTTTGCATTCTTTATTTATTTATAGTTACAATTTTAAATTGAAATTTTAGTTAGTTTACAATTAGGGATCTGGAACATAGGGTTTAATTATGTGGGTTAAGGTGAGGGTGTTCGCTACTGGAGATGAGAGTTTTGTGTGACTGTCTTTTATATGTTACTTATCATATATATGTTTCAGCATATATATGTTACTTTTATAATGCAAAAATAGTAATTATTTAAAAGGTGTAGCGTATGTAGTGGTGGCAAATATGTGGGTTGGGAACGAATCATAGTTGGTTCTGGTATATGTATGGTAGGGTTGACCGTAGTACCTTTTCTCCAGTTAATTTGACTGTCTTTATACATTGTTTCACAAATCATCTATAAGTGATAGTAGTTCCGTAGGGATGAGGCTTTACTTTTCTACAATCAACCTCTAGCACACTAGTGACTAAGAATATTGGACATTTGTTTGAAGATTATATATTTAAGCAGTTGGACTCATACTTAGTTTTGGAATTTTTGCAGTGATGATGTTGAAAGTTTGAAGAAGCTTTATCTACACAATCCCTAAATTCTCACTTTACCAGAATTTGGTGATGCAGGGGATGAGATCTCCCCAAAAATGTGTAGCAATATTGGGTATGAACTATAGTTTATCTTGTTATTTGTCCAACTCATTTATACCGTTCTATTTTTTGTTGCACATTAAACTTCTTATTATTGTATTCTATCTTATGTGATCTCTTATGTATTGTTGTGATTAGATACAATGCAGTGATCGAGATAAGCTTCTTCACATCCTTGCACTATTAAAGTTGGATATCATACAAAAGAAAGGCTTGATATTTACAAATACAATCATCACAAGTTTTAGGCTGAAACTGTTTCTTGAGCAGGTATATTCACTCATTGCATCTGAGAATTCACGGCCTCTATTCTTTTTTTTAATTTTTACTGAGCGTGCATGTTACTGCGACCAAGACTATTGTTGTTGGGTTGGGATTTGGGATTTCGTTGGATCAAACTATACAGTATGTACGTACAAGTTTGTAAGTTTCTAGCACAAGTTTGTTAACTTTATGTAACCACATAGGCATGGAGCGTTCCTGAAGTCTTGCGCCCATTGTATGAATCACCAACTGTCATCGCCTAAAAAACAAATATGATGGTAATTAAAAAACTTACTAGTATGATAGTAATCTTTGTTGGGATTTAAAATTTTAAGATTTACTTTTTTCTGAACAGGCGTTACGCCAACTAAGGCAAATAGCTCAGGAGGCATTTCAACCTGGTGCGCCTAACTGGGCCAAGGACCTGCAGCATTATGAGCACTTAGCGAGAGGTTAAGTAGGGGCTTTATATATACCTTCCGTCATTTGATCTTCAGTTGGCTCGTGGTCGATCTGTGTTGTCTGAGATTGTTCCTTGTGGCACTTTAGAATTTACCAGCAATGAGGTAATTGAATCACTTCGATATATGCATTCGGTAAAACATTAGATATTCAGTTTCTGAATATGTTCATCCAGACATTAAATTCTGATATATTATACAGATTGTGCTGGCGGAGAGGTTCCAAGAAATGTGGCTGAAGGCCATAATAGACAAGTCAGAATTTGTTACTGATTTTGTTCAATTAAGCGAAGATGATGCCAGCAATTCAGAATTTGGTTACAATAAAAGGTAGGCCTATGAACGCAAAACTATTGAAACTGTACTAAATTGTGTTTGTGACAATATTTTTCCTCTTGTAGCCACACAAAGTTCAATGTTTATGGTTTTAGGCTGTTGTGTTCTTGTTTTTGTGCAATTTACTAATTTCCCAAATTGATGTCTATTTCTAGGTAAATAGACCAAAAATATCGGAGCCATCTCCAGGAACTGGCGCTGATGGAACAACTATTTTCAAATGTTTGTATACAAAACACTTTCACAAAAAGAATTAAGCATCAGATCGCTTAATGTAAAATTGTTTACTAGCTTTTAGTTTGGATTTCCTTTGATAAGCCATCTGTAAGTTCCCCTGCCAAACCAATAATACATGTTTTCATCTTCTCAAATGTAAATATGTGTTAAGCTATTCTGCAAGAAATTTGATTAAAAGTCACGAAAGTTCTCAAATGCCATCACGAAAGTTCTCCAATGGCTTACTTGGAATTACATGTGGCAGATTGATCGGGTTGAGCTGGTTGGGTAACGGGTCTAAAATGGTATATTTTGGTACCTGTCGAGACAGGTTGGGATTACCTGTTGAGACTAAATTACTGCATGTAGTGGGTTTGTTTGGGATTGCTTATTAAAACTGCTTAAAAAGTTTATGAGCAATCCCAAACAACCCATTTTTTTTTTATTTAAAAAAAGCCACATAAAGACCGGTTTATATCATAACAACCGGTCTTAAAGACCTTTTTTAGACCGGTGCGTGAACCGGTCTTTTTATGCAAATGAACCGGTCTTAAAACCCATCTTTTAGACCGGTGCGTAAACCGGTCTTTTTGTTCAACACTTTTTAGACCTCCCCCCATTTAGACCCCCCGTGTAACCGGTTTAAAAGCCCTTTTTAACCGGTCTAAAAGGTCTTTTTTGTAGTAGTGTTTTGAGGACCTACCTTCTGAAATGTTCGTATGTTTGTTGTTTTCTGTATTGAGTAGGTTATGTTTACCTTAATTTGGTTGATTTTGTAGAGCTCCAGCCCATCGACAACAACTATTTTGTGGCTAACTTTTGTCCTTTTGAAATGCTCCTATGTTTGTTGTTTTTCGTATTAAGTAGGATTATCTTTGCCTGAAAAATTAGATGGTTTTTAAGAGAAAACTAACATTGGATAACAACCGAAATGACAAATATAAAACACATAACCGTAGGGGTCTTTTGTTGTATGGTGAGTAGTGTATAATCAAATGATTATACCACATAAGCATAGAGGTGCTTCATCATATGTAACACCCCAACTCGGCGGAATACATGAGATGTCACATCAAGCACAGTACGACATGGAATTAAATAGAAAGTCTAAAAGAACAAGTACTTAGACAAGTACAATCACATATAACGAACTTAGAATCATCCAAGAACACAAACGTCAAACAAGTACAATACATATTACATTAACTAATGTAATATCTAGAACAGGCTTACTAACGTCTAACCCAAAAAGGGACATACGAGGCACATGCCCGTGAACAAGTCATATCAAGGAAAAGTACTTAGAACGCATATCTCTGAACTTCCAACTAAGAAAGATGCGCTATTCCTCGAATCCAGGCTACAAGTCATGCTAGCTCAAGTACGATTGCCCTGATTACAAGAATCTCAGCACAAGTACACGCACACAAGAGTACTTAACAAAGTGCTAGTCATAATCAAGAACTACGAACATTGGTGTCCAACCGATTCTACTATTCGGGCGCTTCCGAAGTACATAGAATACGGCCTCATGAGAGGACCACCACAAGAACTCCCAAGTACGAACATCCATGAACTCCAAAGTACGAACATCCAAGAACTCCAACAAGAATATACACACAAGTACATTCAAGGCAACCACAAGTACGCACATACAAGAACAAGTAATCCTACAAATATGGCTCAATCCAGAACATATATAAAGACATATCAACGCATACTTTAAAGAACACATTGTATACTTTTCAGCCCGAATCTCAATCGAGTATGGAGTACGAAACTCACCTGACAAGCAACAACGACAATATAAGCACAAAAGTCTTCCACGTACTTCCCAGCGTTCACACGCGCTCCAAAGCTCGACCTAAATCAATCCAATGAATGTCGAACAAGTACATAAGGATAATGTCTTGCCACAATATATCCTACGTCTAATTACATAGCTATCATACCTAGAATGCCCCTAGATACTCTATCAAGACCAATGAACAAAGTACTAAAGAATGGACTCGAAGCACAAACCAAGGAACGAAGACTAAACGTTTAAAAGTCAAAAACACAATTTTTGGTCCTGGACTGGCGTCTCATACGCCCCTCTCTAAAGTAGTGTTTTGGCGTCTCGGTCTAAGGCTTGGCGTACAACAGGGGTGATCTGGCGTCTTGGACGGCCCATCTGGTGTCTTGGACGCCAAACTGGCGTCTCAGACGCCCTAACTGGCGTCTTGGACGCCACCTGCTGCCCAGGTGCTACAGTAACAGTACATGATCAAGAACACGAACCAAAACTCATTTAAACACTAATTTCGACCTCCAAACGACCAAATCGAAGCATGAAACTTTGACATAACCTCCTACTAGTATAAACAAGCATATCTAACATCTTTTCTCAAGAACCCACGACTCGAATCACGATTCACCAAATCCATTTTCGACTAGTAAATGATTTGAACAAAACGAAACTTTCTAGTTACAAATCGACTTAACTAACATGATCTACTACTATAATCAAAGCTTATACTACAATAATAATATGAAATAGGTTTCAAAATACTTACAATGATCTTGAAGAACTCGAAAATAAACCCGAAAATGGTATAGATATGTGAAGAAGATGATCACGACGATTAACTAGTGAATACACGACACTTGAATCGATCCCTAGTCAATTTGGCAAGAGCTTTTGCTAGCTTTCTTTCTTTTCTCTTTTCTTTCTTTCTTTTTCTAGATATTTTGATAATGAGGAGGTTACCTCAAGTTGAGGTAACTAACTAGTTGATATTTTAGAACACTGATCGGCTTACGGGTAACTAGCAGATTAAATAAGTGACCGTATGATGAGTGTGTAAATACTCATCATTTTATGCCCATTTTAGACCATAAAAATACTGAAAACGGCCAAATAGACCATATTATACTGCAAATATTATTGGTTTGTGTTTTTATGTGTTTCAGGTACAAAAGGATCGAAAACAGGGCAAAACAGGCAAAAACTGAGCACAAGATTGGATAAGCGTGAAAAGCCAAGGCCGGGAATGGAAATTGCGAGTTTGGACCGAGAAATTGATCAAGATGTCAGTGTCAACCTTCAAGAATACCAAGTTGTCATGAGTGGCACTTGGAATTATTTTTGCACATATGACAAATTTGGTCCCTCAACTTTCAGATTTTACATATATGGTCCCTAAACTTTAAACCAAACTCTATTAAACCTAAACCAAATAACAAGCCTAATCCTAAATCCACTAAACCCTTTTATCCTAACTTAACCGAATCCCATTTACAATAAAACCCAATTAAACCCAACCCACACATAAAGCCCAATACACCAAAAGCCCAAGCGAAATCCCGTGATGTTAGCTAAGAATACAACGGGGTCAAACCCCATTCTTTTGGTCAAAGTGCCTTCCTCCAGTCAACACCTCACCCTCTTCAGTCTTCTCTCCTTTCACCTTCCCAAGAAATAAGCCACGAAACCCTACTTCCCCTACCACCCTAACCGCCACTTTTCCCCAAATCCCTCTCCCGTCACCATCACCTCTTCCACCTCGGTCCAAGAAGCCTCACGGGTTTCATTCCACCTCAGCAATCCAAGTCTTAAAAAGGATCCAACGGTTTAGAGTTAAAATGGGAAGATCAAGATAATCCAATGGTGTCAAGAAAAAAAAAGAAAGAAGACAGAAGAAAGAGAAAAACCCTAGCTTATTATTTTTTCATTTTGTATAAGATGAGTAGTGTTTTAGGATTAGGGAGGTTTTATGTAGCTTTAGATTCGGTATTTTCTATTTTTTTTAGTTGTAATTTATTTTTGTAATTTTAGTTTAAGCAATAGGATTTAATTAGCTAAAATTTTAGACCTGGTTTCCTTTCTTTTTAAATTATCGCAATAGTTAGTTATCATAGTGTAATCTAACTTCCAGTTAATGCAATTTGGAGGTTTTAACTAGCTTTTCTTTCGGTATGTTTTTATTTTTTTAGTTGTAATTTATTTTCAGAAATGTAGTTTTAATTTTAGTCGGATGTAATTTTAATTTAGTTTAGTTAATGAAAGTTCATTTTAGTCATTTGTTTATTCAGTATTTGTTATTGAATTTGAGTTTTGTGGATATATATTCTGTATCTGCTTTTAAACTAGCTTATTGATCTCCATGGGTTTTGTTTAACTTATTAAGGCTGTTAGGATTAGTTTTTGATAGATAGCGCATCATAAGCAAAATAAGCCCATCTTTATGTTACTGTTAATCAGTGTTTATAGCTTGGTTAGTATAGCTTATTGTGAGAAATAAATAATTCCAGTTATGGTAGTGCATTTCAGCTTATTTCAGTATTAATGTAACTCTAAAAGTGCTTTTCAGTCATGTGTCTTAGCTCAGTGATGGTTCAGCTTACTGCTGGGCTTATTTGCTTTTATTCATAAGTGAATTTTGGGAGTGAAGTTTCATTTGTCTCAACTGTTAACTGCAAAAAGAAATAAAAACACAAAAAAAAAAAAAAAAAAAAAAAAATAGCAAAAAAAAGGCAGTCTGGGTTTCGAACCCAGGACCCCCTGCTCAGCAACACCACACCACCACTCTACTCCTAGTCTCTTTAGTTTATAATTTGTAAAAGTTTTTACTTAACCCTTTTCTTGCTTACTTTTATTTTCTTTAAAAATCAGTTTTAAGACTTTTTTGAAAATTTCTTTTCACAATTTATTTTAAATCATGTTTAATTAGATTTTAATTAGAAAAATGTAATTCGTTTTCGTAAAATTTTCTTTTGTCGATTAGAACGTAGGAAATTTAATTTGGAATTCGTAGGTTTAGTTTTTCATCGTTTTCACGTTTATGCTTGGGTATTCCCCGGTTTAGTTCGTTTTCAACTTTCGTTTACGTATTTACTTTCGTGCACTTTAGGTTATCGTTTTTCTTAGATGTTTAGTTGTTTTTAATATATGTTTACTTATTTTAGCGTAAAAACCCAAACTCTCATCTTTGTTTAACCATTCAAAACACGTATTCACAAACCGAGATCACAAATTCCATTCACACCTTCGTTGGGGATAACGACTCGGGAATACAACTTCCATTGTATTCCTTGGAAATAAATACGACTTGATTCCAGCGAATCACCGTACGTACACCTCGAACATAATTAGAACTCGAGACTTATATTTTCCGAAACGAAATCAATATCTCTACATTAATAAGTACACTTGTCACATGATTTCATCAAATCATTTCACGAACATTTCTCAGACTTAACAACTAGATATCCAATTTAATCGTACGACTTTGGGCATTCATATTTGGCATTCGTCTAGATAGCTATTAACTAAACGATATCACGATAAAGTCTATATACTCAAGAACTCGAACTCAACATGAACACATGAACTCGTATTATTATATAAATACGATCTAAATACACGAACATAACCAAGAACCGTACTTTGACTATAAAATACGCACATATGAACAGGACGATCAGGTGACGGCTGTCACATCATCCCCCCGTTAAGAGAATTTCGTCCTGAAATTCAACTAGAACTAGAATCCACGAACAACTGAGGATACTTCTCCTTGAAATGGTCCTCTCTTTCCCAAGTAAACTTGGCACCTCTCTTTGACTCCCAACGTACCTTGACTAACACGTACTTTGTCTTCTTTAACTTACGAACTTTCCGGTCTACAATCTCAACCGGTTTCTCCACGAACTTTAACTTGTCATCTATTTGAATCTCGCCCATAGGAACATGGCGGGTCTCTTCCGCCAAGCACTTGCGAAGATTTGACACATGAAAGACATTATGAACACCACTAAGCTCTTCCGGAAGCTCCAACCGATAAGCCACACGACCAACTCTTTCCGTTATGACGAACGAACCAATGAAACGTGGACCAAGTTTTCCCCATTTCACAAAACGAACTACTCCCTTCCAAGGTGAAACCTTAAGGAGTACACGATCTCCGACTTTGAACTCTAAAGGTCTACGCCGAACAATGGCATAACTCTTTTGTCTGTCTCTCGCTACATGAAGCCTTTCTTTTATCAAGATGATCTTCTCAGTCGTCTCTTCAATAATCTCGGGTCCAATCAATTGGCTATCACCAAAATCGGACCAAGCCACTGGCGATCTACACTTTCGCCCATACAATGACTCGAACGGAGGCATCCCTATACTTGCGTGATAACTATTATTATAGGAAAACTCCACCAAAGGAAGGTGTTCATCCCAGTTACCACCAAAGTCGATAATACAAGCCCTTAACATGTCCTCGAGTGTCTAAATCGTACGCTCACTTTGACCATCCGTCTGTGGATGATAAGCCGTACTCATATCAATTCTTGTACCAAAAGCCTTCTGGAACGCTCGCCAGAATCTAGAATTGAACCGGGTATCTCGATCCGAGATAATAGACACAGGAACACCATGCTTAGACACAATTTCTCTTATGTACTTGCGCACCAACGCCTCCGTAGAATCTCGCTCACGAATTGGCAAGAAGTGAGCCGACTTAGTCAATCTATCGACTATCACCCAAATCATGTCATTACCTTCTCTAGTCCTTGGCAACTTGGTAATAAAATCCATGGTCACACACTCCCATTTCCATTGGGGAATCTCTGGCTGCTCAAGCAACCCCGGAGGTTTTTGATGCTCGGCCTTCACTTGTAAACAAGTCAAACATTGACTCACGAACCAAGCCACGTCTCTTTTCATCCCGGGCCACCAATAAAGCTCTCTTAAGTCGTAGTACATCTTGTCAGTTCCAGGATGCACTGAGTACGGTGAATTGTGCGCTTCGTTTAGTATCAACACACGAACATCTCCTATCGACGGAACCCATAGTCTATCAACAAAGTACAAACCACCCTCATCTTTTCTCACTAGATGTTGCTCTAAACCACGTAACTCGGCCTTTATCACATCGGCATCTGCCATAACCGCCAACTGAGTCTCTATAATCATGTCTCTAATATTCCTTGTCACCGTCAAACTCATTGCACGCACTCTTCTTGGCTTAACCCTTTCCTTACGGCTTAGGGCATCTGCCACAACATTTGCTTTTCCCGGGTGATAACGAATATCATAATCGTAATCACTAAGCAATTCAAGCCATCGCCTTTGTCTCATGTTCAGATCCTATTGCGTGAAGATGTGTTGCAAGCTTTTATGATCTGTAAAGATGATGCTCTTCGTCCCATACAAGTAGTGCCTCCAACATTTCAAAGCAAAAACTACAGCTCCCAACTCAAGATCGTGAGTTGTATAATTCCTTTCGTGCACCTTTAATTGATGAGAAGCATATGCGATCACCTTGCCTCTATGCATAAGAACACAACCTAGACCTTGACCCGATGCATCACAATAAACAACAAAATCATCGGACCCTTCTGGCAAACATAGAACCGGCGCATTACACAACTTGTCCTTCAATATTTAGAAGGCCTCCTCTAGCCTTTCTCCCCAAATATAAGGCCTATCTTTCTGTGTCAACTGAGTAAGTGGCAACGCAATCTTCGAAAAGTTCTCAATGAACCTTCTATAGTAACCCGCTAGTCCAAGAAACTGTCGGATTTTTGATGGCGTTTCAGGAGTTCTCCAATTCATCACGGAGTCTATCATGCTAGGATCCACTAGAATGCCCTCCTTGTTCACCACGTGACCAAGAAAGTGGACCTCCTCTAGCCAAAACTCACACTTGGAAAACTTTCCGTACAAATTCTCCTTTCGAAGCAACTCTAAAACCTTCCTCAAATGGTCGGCATGCTCTTCTTTTGACTTGGAGTAAATCAAAATGTCATCTATGAACACTATCACGAACTTGTCTAAATAGGGTCGACACACTCTATTTATGAGATCCATGAACACGGCCGGCGCGTTAGTCAACCCAAATGGCATCACTGTGAACTCGAAATGACCATATCTCGTACGAAAGGCAGTTTTTGATATGTCGTCTTCATGTACACGCAACTGATGGTATCCCGACCTCAAATCTATCTTTGAAAAGAACTTAGCACCTTGGAGTTGATCAAATAAGTCATCTATCCGTGGCAAAGGATAGCGATTCTTTACGGTTAACTTATGCAACTCCCGATAGTCTATACACATTCTGAAAGATCCGTCCTTCTTTTTCACGAACAAGATGGGTGCTCCCCATGGAGAATGACTAGGACGAATAAAGCCTTTTTCTTGAAGTTCATGCAACTGAGTAGACAACTCTTGCATTTCAGTAGTCGCTAGTCTATAAGGTGTCTTTGCTACAGGAGCAGCACTAGGAATAAAATCGATACGAAAATCGAGCTGTCTAGACGGAGGTAAGCCGGGTAAATCGACAGGAAAGACGTCTGGGTAGTCACGAACAATAGGAACGCTAGCCACACTAGCTTCCTTAACCAAGACATTCATAAGATGTTTCTCGTAAGCCTCACACTGCTCACCATGAATCCTTAGAACCTCTCCGTTTGACAAGGGAATTTGAACAATTTTGTCACTACATAGAATGACGGCACCTACCCACGACATCCAATCCATCCCGACAATGACATCAAAGCTACCTAACTCAAAAGGAATTAAGTCTATCAAGAACGGACGATCATCAAGAACTAATGTACAAGCACGACCGACATGATCCAATATAACTTTCTCACCATTAACCATTTCAACACTAAGGCGCACGAACATAGGGCTTGGCTTTATGCCCAACAAAGAAACAAGTCTAGAAGAAACGAAACTAAAATCGGCACCCGAATCGAAAAGAACGGTAACATAATGGCCATTAAGAAGAAAAGTACCTGCAACGACATTAGGTTTGTTGCGTGCCTCCGCGGCGTTCAACACAAATGCTCTCCCCCGAGCGACTTGACCTTGTCCATTCACTTGACTCTGAGCTTGGTTACCCCGATTCTGATTCGGTCCGGTAATTTGCAATTGGTTCGGGTGTACCGCAACTTGAACTTGTTGCCCAACCCATTGTGGATAACTATTTCTGAAATGATCCGGGGAGCCACAAACAAAACATGCTCCCCGCCCAACAGGTGGTTTCCTCGTCATAACCGGCGCCACATTTTGAGGAGCAACTCTTATATCCGGTTCCTTGCAATCCTTAGCCATATGCCCCACCACTTGACCATTGTAACAAGTCACGCACTTAGAATTAACCGGGTGATGAAAGTTACACCTAGAGCACAAAGGATTATCCCCCGAATAACCTTTCTTTCCCGCATCCACTGCCGCAAACGCCTTACCCGCGTTGTGCTTTTTGTTGTTGTTTCCCCAAACTTTCTTAGTACCACTTGACTCTCCAACCTCTTTCCTTTTATTGCCACCCATCGTAAGAATCCCATCTTGTACCAACTCGTCGGTCATAGCCTCCGACCTCAACACTGCTTCATCAAGAGTAAGCGGACACACCGCCGCCATAGTAATCCTGACTTGAGAAACTAAACCCCGAAGGTATTTCTCAATGGCTTTGGAATCAGGTGAAACTAGATGTGGGACAAGCCTTGACAACTCATTGAAACGAGTTGTATAAGTAGCATGTTCGGCCCCCACCATCTTCAAGTCTAGGAACTCTCTCTCTAGACGACCCAACTCCACCGGGCTACAAAACCTCTTCAGCAATTTCTCCTTGAAAGCAAGGTAAGACATCCCTTCAGCGACCGCCCTACCCCTAATTCCCAACAGCGTGTTCCACCATGACAAGGCGTCAACAGTGAAAGACCCCGCAACATACTTTACCCTGTGCTCCCTTGCACACTCACTAATACTTATTGTGGATTCCATTTTCTCCAACCAATGGGACAGTTTAACCGCTCCACCTCTACCATCATACTCTTGTACTCCGCAATCTTTAAAGTTTTTGTAAGTAATGATATTCTTCCTTGCACCCGATCTCCGCCCTCTGGGTACATTTCCAACACGGATGCCCTCGCCATCATTTTCATAATATTCTTCACCCTGAGCATTAGCTTCAAGAACTGGGTCATTTGGTTCAATATTACCAACAACTTGATTACCAAAACCAGTTCCCTGACCACCGGTGCCACCACCTTGGCCACCAGCAGCCGCAGTCTGAGCAAGAACAACATTGACCACTTGGGTGATCATAGCAATAAGTTCGGGATTTTGGGGATTCTGGGGTTGTTCAACAATGGGATCTTCTTCAACATGACCCCTACCACCCCCACGACCTCCCATTCATCCACCTCTACGACCACCACGAACTTGGTCTGCACCTAACAACTGTTGCAATGGGAGTTCAAGGCAACTGATGAACTCAAATAAGTACATTTTATTATCATCATTTATCCTATTTATTTGACTTGTTTTATTATATTATATATGAGAATTCACTACTAGAAAAAATGCCTTTAATGACACCGATTTGGTGTCATTAAAGGGGTCAGATGACATGCTTTTTGGTGTCATAGATGAAGACGTCATAAAGCAATATGACACGCCCCACGCGTGTCATGCAATTATGACACGCTTATATGACACGCTTTTACAACAAGCTTTTATGACACAATGTTATGACCCATGTTTTGCGTGTCATGGTTTAAATATATATATTTTTAATATTTTTTCTAGAATTACTAATATCCAGACATTAAATAACAATTAATCTCATAATACAAATAAATACTAGCAAAAGAACGCATTTCATATATATATCAAAACAATGTGTTTCTTACAACCACAAGTTTTTAAAATTCTAAAATTAACCATAAAAGTCAATTACATTCATATATTACAACCACTTAATCAAAGGGCTTTTCAAACTCTACGGATCATCTTCTGCAGACATGTAGTTCCCTGGACGGTCACCCTCGCTGTCAATGTTTGCTGGTATTCGCGTACCTGAAACCCCACAAAACCATACATTAGTTTAATATGCTTGGTAAATTATTATTGCAGACCAAGACCCAGGAGGTATTTCACAGTTGGTTCAAAGTTGGATCATTCTGATAAGACATAATACATATATGTATTTAGGACAAAACACATGCATTCTGATAACATTATCCCTCCTAATAACAGAAATCTTTAATTTCCTACTAGAGGAAAAGTCTGGATATGATTACACTCACTGCCTAACTGTATTAAAAAAAGTGTGCATTAAAAGAGCCTGAGGCGCGAGGCGAGGTGTGCAAGACCTTATTGCATCAGCCACCCCAATGCATTGCCATTAACGGATGCGTAGTGATGCGCACGCATCAACCACTTGTAGGCGTAGCATTGGTATGTGCTTATTCACATACCTTTTCTCGACCAAAATCAGACCAAAACGACCAAAAACCCGACCATAATGCCAATAGATATTGTGTTTTTGTGTTTTTAAATATGCAGGGACGGATATCGTGAAAATTGAAAAAAAAAAACACAAGAAATCCGGGAAAACGAGCACGAGATATGGAATGGATATTTATAGCCGAAGCCGGGAAGCACAAAGTCATAGTCAACCCTTGAAGTTTCATCAAATGGCATGAATGGTCCTTGGATTCATTTCAGAAGATTGGCAGAAATGGTCCCTTGATTTCAGAAAAATACACAATTGGTCCCTATGTTTTTAAAACCAAAAATCCTGTAACCATTCACCTTATCCGGATTTAAGATTGCATAAAGTCCAAATCCTTAACCCCAAGCCCAAATAAACAAACCAAGCCCATCATTCTACTATCCCAACCCGCGATCCATTATTTAACCAAAACCCGGGTCAAACCAAAAACCCAACCCGGAAGTCAAAGTTATTAATTGCCAGTCAAAGAATAAACACCCGCCCCCCAAATCTAATTTACCCAGATAAATAACACTGTAGCACATGAACCCTAAAAACTTACCCCGTAAATTTACCACAATTAAGGGTATAATTGTACTTTCTGACACATCACTGACAAGAAGGAATGACAGCGTGGCAATTTGAGGTCTTGTGATTGGTTGGTGGTGCGTGGCAGTATTGATCCAAGGGCTAAGGACGCGCGATTGATTATCAAGAGATGATCTATGGCTGATATTTTCATCAAAGAAGCACAAATGCACATGGATTGCCAACGTGGACAACCCAGAAGCTTCTCTTCGAGTCTATAAATAGAGGGTAGATTTTCAGTTGTGTTATGTAGTTTTTAATTAGTGTTACTCTGTCAAAATTTAGTTTATGTTTATTAGTTTTTAAATTTCTATTGTAACTTTGAAGATTTTATTAATGAAATTTTGTTTGGTCATTTGTTTGGTCATTTGTTTAATCATTTGAATTATCTTTTGAGTTGTTTATGTTAGTTTCTTAACTGTTTCATTAGCTTATTAGAAATCTGTTTAGTTTATCATAAATTTACTTTGTTCATTATTGTTCAACATATTTCAAAAGTCCAAAAATATTGAAAATAATTCAAAAAATCCAAAAATAATTCTAAACCCCAGCTTCAATAAGCTGTTTTATCATTTGCATAAGCTTATATAAGCTCTATAGCTCATTGTAAGCTTTTGGTTTGTTCAAATCTGATGTTATCTCAAAAACTCATAAAAAGTCAACAGAAGTCAACTCTTGGTTGATACGTGTCAAATTATAGTCCAAGGAATTGCAAAGGTAATATGCAAAACCCGAGTCTTTTGTCCTGACGAAGATTGAATGGAATTGTGATTCGAGATCGTGATTCGTGAAGTGAATGTGAATAAAAGTGATTGATTTGGGTTTTTATGCTACAAATAATGAAATTATAAAAGAAAACAACTAATTAAACTAAAGGAACAATTATACTAAGCACACAAATCTAAAAACGAAAATGGGAATTAAAAACGTACGCGACGAAATTTAAAAACGTAAATAAAAAGTGATTTTCTAAAATTTAAAACCTAAAAATATAAAAATAATTTTCCTAAATTAAAACTGATAAAAGAAAATTTTTGGAAAAAGAAAAATATTTTTTTAACTTTTTATGAATTTTGTATGAATTAAAAACTAAATAAAACAATTTAAATGATTTAAAAATATTAAAACAACTAGGAAAAATCTGAAATTTTTTGAGTAAATTTAAAATCAAAGAAGTAATCTAGGAAAAATAAAACCAGAACCAGAATAAGCTAAAATAAGCAAAACAGCCCAATAAGCAATTGTGAAATAAGCACAAAATAAGCAATAGCTAACCAAAAATCACAAAAAGCTCAGAGATCAAGCAAAGGACTATTTCAAACTTAATTCAACACATAATAACCAAATAAGCTCATACAAGAAGCTGTAAATCTGCTGAACAGCTTATTGCTGAATCAGGTTACTTGCTGAAGTTGCAGACTAGAAATAAGCCACTAAATAAGCCATACACTTGGATCCCAGATATTTCCCTTAAAGCTTGGTATATGAACTACCTATAAACCATAATTAAGGACCTGAGCTTAATCAAATAAGCCACAAAATAGGCTAGATCAGCAGCTTAAAAAAGGAAGTCTACACAAAAGATCTGTAGCAGCAGTCTATATATTTTGGCGCTTTTCCTGTTCAAACTTTGATCCAATGAAACCAACTCTTGTATACTGACTTAAACACTCAAAAGCAACCTAGAAAAGTTAAAATGGGTTTCTAAATAAGCTCACTCTATAAGATCAAACCTAGGTTGTTTCAAAACTCAAAATGCAAGTGACTTATGCAAATCCTACAACTTGACCTAAAACAGATTAAAAGTACTCCTACACAGCTACGATTATCAGATTAAAGCAAATAGAAATCCAAATAATGACCTAAACTAGGTGTGACCTCAAGAATCAAACTGTTCCAAACACTAGTTAATCAAGTTTATTTACTAACTTATGAAGAATTCAACCTTAAACTACCAAATTTCTGATTCCACTGATTGACTTAACTACATTAAAAGCCTAATGAACAATAAAAACTAACTACTAACAGCTAGAACACCAAGAATCCAATAAAGCAAAAACAGGGCAGTTACTTACTTAAAACATATAAAAGTTCAAGACAAACATACAATAAGCTATAACTAATTAAAACAAGCTGAGATAAGCTGAGATTGAGAGAATAAGCAGTACCAGAAGCAGAGATAAGCAGAGGAACATATGTTTGACCAAAGTTTGACTTGCATTAAAATACCAAAATGAGAATGAGAGTACAATCTGAGAACTGTAAAGAAGAAATTACAAAATAAGCAGAATCATAAGCTATAACTACATTAAAAGCTACTCCTAATTAACCCTAGACCTAACCCTAATAATCTAACTAGCTAACTCCTTTCCTTGTGAACGAGAGGGGCTATTTATAGCCATCATCAGAAGCTTCTGGGGATCTCTTCGATCAATATCAGCCCTTGGATCCAAGCTTGCTCTCCATGCTTGATCATCCACCGTAGGATCAAAATAGTGATGTGGCCTCTCCAATCCTTGGCCTCCACGTGTTCCTGGCAGTTGTCAGGTCCTTCTAGAACTTTTAATCATTGGGTAATTATGATTGATACGAGGTAATTTGGGTGCAGTAAAGCTAGGGTTCATCGTACAATAATTATTGGGGGAATTGGTTTGGCGGGTTTTATTTGGGGATTTTTTTTTTATTTTATCTTGACTGATAGTTAATGTTGGGTCTGACCGGGTAAGGTCTTGGGTCGGGTAAAGGGTAAAGAGGTGGGCTTGGGTTAAATGGTATGGATAGTGGGCTTGGGGTTTAATAGATGGGGTGGGTTGTAGTTTAAGGTATAGTGAGCTGTTGTGGTTTAAGGATAGTGAATTGTGGATCCGGGTAGCTTAGGTGTAGTAAAGGTTTAGGATTTAGATATAATAATGACCAATATTGTAAATGCTAAATTTTCAAGGGACTGATTTTGTAATTCCTTAATGATCCAAGGGCCGTTCTTCAAAAAATATTATCTTTGACGAATTTTTTTCCGGCTTCGGCTCTATAAATATCTTTTCCACGTCTCGTGCCCGTGTTTTCCGAATTTTTCTTCGTTTTTGTCCTTTTTCTTTTATCCGTTGCCTGCATAAACATAGACACAAAAACACGAATATCTTTTGGCATTTTGGTTAGTTTTTGGTCATTTTGGTCTGGTTTTGGTCAAATAAAGGTATATGTTTAAGCATATACCAAAATTCCCCCAGACTAAGATATTGACGTGTCCCCACGCAATGTCATAAAAACACGTTTTTGAAACCAAAAATTTCCAATCTCTTTTTACTAACTTTGAGAAGTAGCAAAATTTTCAAAAGAGATCAAGAAATCTTAAGTTCTAAAAACTCCCCATTTTTCCTTTTATTCTATTTTCATATTTTTCTCATTTTCATGTGACGGCTTTGTTTGACAATCATTATCTATCGATAATTTTTAGGGTCTTCGAGTAGGAAGCACGACTCATAAAGAAGTGACCATACGGATAAAATTCGTCGTCCCTGATTTTTCACGAGTCCCCAAACTAAGCTTAAAAACGAAATCATTGTCACTTACAAGTTAGATTGCCGACACTACTCATAAAAGCTAATTGTGTATTACCTCTTGTTCCCAAATTCCTATTTTCCTCTATTTATTTTATTTTTGGTGAGAAATGAATTTCTTCAAATTCTCGTTTCGATAATTTTTAAGCCGATAAAGATACCTAGTTTAGACGCTGAGTAGTTTCCAAACCTTCCCTCGAAAACCGTTGCATACAAAAATGAGGTCCACATCAAGGTCTCTGATTTAACACGATTTTGAGGATATCCCTTTTATATACGACCGAAACAACTCATCTACGAGTCCAGAGACAGAAGCTTTTATTAGGATACCCCCGGAGTCGAAGTTTGGCATTTTTAACTTTATTTAAGCACATTAACGTATTTAATCCTTGGCCCTTTATAACAATCACAACATCGGTTGCGAGCCGGCAAGATGTGATAGTCTATTATGACCTTGGAATTTTTCCTCTGCCTTTATTAGAAGTCTACAACATCGGCTGCGAACCGGAAAGATGTAGAAAACTTTTTATGGCTTTGGATTATTATTATACATTATCATATTCATTAATTATTTGTGTTGCCAAACCCCAAGTCCTACGGCTTTTATAACAATCCCAACATCGGTTGTGAGCCGGCAAAATGAAATAGTCTATTACACCGTAACACTGACAGTACCTTGATGTGTACCCAACTTTCATAAGCAAGAATTTTCTAAGGAAGAAATAAAAACTAATTATCGCCAAAACCAAAATAGCTTTAATTATTCCTAGATTACTATTTTTGAGTGAAACAAGCTTATGGGAACAAGAAGCCACAATTAACTTTGATGAGCTCTAAAGAGAACCAACTACTCCACGTTTAGCAATCTAACTTATAAACAACTCTATCATTTCTCGTTCTTCGCAAATTTAAAATCTTAAATAATAAGATCCGCAAATGCTTAGCCAAATAATCAAGCCATGCATATATAAAGTCGATACGGGAACTTGCAAACTCTTAAAAAGAATTCGCATTTTATAGCTCTTTGTGTAAAAGACTAGCACGAGCTTATAGATTATAAAATGGTTAAGGGAACAAGCTAGGGCTCAACACGCCCGATCAAGTCAGAATTTTATTCCTACTCTCACCAGCGGAAAGTCAACAAAATGTCAAAATTTATTATATTTTTGCAAAAAATTTTAAATTTTCTCATTTTTTGGATTTTTTTCAATTTTTTGAGGAAAAACGGGGTTGCATGAGAAAACGGCAAAAATGCAAGGCAAAAAATCAAATCGAAAGATTACCCCCCCCCCCAGACTAGAACGAGACATTGTCCTCAATGTCTTAAAGGCAAGGGTTCTCCTACATAAATCTAAGGCCGTTTATTAATTATGCCAAAAGATAGATGTAAAACGATAAGATTTTAGGATATCGGATAAGCAACGAATGATGAAACTCGAGTGGAGAGAAAACTACGAGCACGAGAGTCTACATTATTCGGGCAAACCTGGACACATCACAGAAAACCACGAAACACAAGATATGGAAGAGGAAGCCCTCCTCACGGCACTTTATTAGAAAAGAGATAAGAAGATAGAATGATAAGCATGGGGTGCCTCCCACGAAGCGCTTGTTTAGTAACGAGTCGGAAAGCTTAGTGTAGGGTATTCACAATGCAAGAAACACTAGTTTGAGGCCTTAATATGGATCGAATGAATAAGATTCTAGAGAGAGGTAGGAGAGTTTGGGAGCCTTTGTAGAGAGAGAAATAATATGAGATTAGATTAGCTTGAAAGGTCCAACCCTTCCCATGGGTGGGAAGGGAGTATTTATAGTATTACAGATGCGCGTAATATGTCCCTAGTGGACTGTGGAGCGAGCTGACAGAGGGTAAAGACCCGACCCACTCCACAATACTAATTAATATCTAAACTACTAATAATATTACTGATAATCCTACGAGCTATGATGATCTAATAAGTACTCGGGGTGACCGAGTCTTCAGCTGAATATTCATATTCATAACAATCTCCCCCTAAGGGAGGTCACCCCAGAAGTAATGCTCTGAAACTCAGCACTTTTTCCTTGGGTCTTGACATCATAGCTCGTAACCCTTGATTCTTCAATATCATAGATCATTGTGCAAACATCCGTGATCTTCAGATGACTTCTCTTTTGTTTTGGATGAACTTTGAGTAATCTTTGAAAGTGTCATCCCACTTGATTCTTCAAGTCATCTTTCAGTAGTAAAACTCCATGTGATGAAATATACTTAGAGCCGACATGCTCACACGATATGGTGTCATGATCTTCAGCATCAGAGTTAGCAGAAGCTGTGTTGAAGGTCTTATAGGTTGATCATGACTTCTTTGATGATGATGTGGTGTGAGCATGTGGTGATGGATTGGCATCTTTTCTGCAACCAGCTACCACAGCAACCAGCTACAGCATTCCACAGCTACAATCGACAGAAGTTCCTGCATACGACAGTTAGCAATAATTCGACCGGTACTTACAAGTTTGGACTTCGAGATAGTCAACAGCATATTGTGAAAACTCTCTCTAATCCTTACCAAGACCGTTCCTAATCGAAAACCCACAGAGGGCTTTTTAAGATTTTACCGTAGTAAATCAACGATTAGGTGAGTCGCTGGAGATCACTCCACGACTGTAGACCGGTTGAAACCGCCGTGACCACTAAGCGTAATCCATAAAGAATTACCGAAGTGACCTGCTTTCAGGGCTGCTTGATGTTGACCCTGGCAGGAATTTCCATTCAATCATTGAGAATTACATTTGTAAATTCCCTCATAAATGTTCTGGCAGATTGCTAAGATCTGCGTAGGACTCTTAAGTTTACAACTGGTGTCCTTAATGTTGGACAACCAGTGTATAAATAATTCATGTCCCTATGAGATCTTATTATGCATCTCGTGGCTCTAGACTCTATAGTGCGTTTTGATTTAGTGAGCGGAGGCTGGAGAGGACTGCCACCTTTTCAATATCATCTAACTCGGAGTGAGAGAGACGATAGGAAAGTATTGAACTCCGTGACAATTGAAACAAGAATCCTTTGAGGGACCTTGAGTGGCTAGGGAGGGTTGTGCAGCGTATCACTGGGTCCATGATACTTTGTCTTCAATGCCAGCAATCAACTAAGTGATTCTGACAGCATATGTATTGACCCGGTTTCTGCCTAAGTTGTAAGGAGGGCTATTTCTTTTCACCCTTTATCTTTACAATTCTTTTTCATTCTTCAACCCCTTCAGTGCTTACCGAGACTTCATAACTAACACCTTGTTGGGTTTATTCCAGTGTTAGCTCCATCTCAGTCGGCACTCTTCCCTTATACACATTTCTCCTTTTTAATCATACCTAAGGACTTCTACACTAACTAGTGGATTGTCCCTGGGTAGATCCCTCCGGCTCTGGCGGGATCGTGGGAACTTGAACCTAACCTAACCATCCTTATAACTCCATGCGTTAATTAAAATGGCCGGTCTTTAGTATTCATCCACAATTGCCAAACCAAATCTTTGAAAAATCTCTCAAAGTGTTCATGATTCTGAAACACATTTTTGCAACCACTTGAGAGTTTTATATTTTTCAAATGCTCCCCCTCAACATGTGCTCGGTTGATTGTTTTATAAATTTGCACATGTTAGGTAGAGCTCGCACTTTTTGAATTGATCCACTTTCAGTGAACATGACCGATTCGAGACACGCTTACATTACTAGTTAGACTAGCTTGAAATTATTACCCGGCCTGGTCAAGTCCACAGAAAGTTTCTCGAAGTGGTACACTCTACTCAGATACATCTTTTTCGAGACACGCTTACATCACTGGTTAGACCAGCTTGAAATTATTACCCGGCCAAGACGTATCCTTTCGATTGATGACAGTTCAAGTTTCGTCAATTCATTGGTGAAGTCTGAGCCTTGCTCACATAAGATGCATGCCAAATCCTTTGTTTTGTTAAAACCATTTGCTCCCCCTCAATATGTGCATTGATATAAGAAAGATTTTCGCACATATGTAAGAGCTTGCGTTTATGACCAAAACATTTTGCTCCCCCTCAATATGTGCCTTGATATACAAAATGGTTTAGCACATACGGGAGAGCATACATTAACTTCCAAATCATCACATTTTATCAGAATTTCCTATTTAAATCACATTCTCTCCCCCGATCAAAAATTTCAAACCATTTGAGATTTGTGATCCCAATTGATTTAAATACATTTAGAAAAATTTGGGAGAAAATGTGGTCTGGTTTAAATGTATTCTGATTTTGGAGCATACTATGCTCCCCTTGAAACAACGAGAGAGTGTCACTGCTGATGTATGCACAAATTTGGCAAGGTGTCAGAAATTAGAACAAATATGCTCCCCCTCAATTAATGACCCGTTTTCCATTAAAAGAGCTGTAGTCATTCAATTGAGCGACGGGTATTTGTAAAAATTTAGTTCAATTGACCACCTTGTGTAACATCAAGACTCTCTTGAAGGATCAAACAAGATAAAGAATCTTGATGAAAAGAAGACTTCTCTTCTTATGTACGAAGTGATGCACTGAAACGTACATCAAGTCGGGGGAACATGGATATAAAGTAATCCATGCCCAGGTGAACATCACCCGGTTGGAGGAACAGCTGTCTTTTTGGCGACATGCTTTCCCCATTGTACAGCGCGGGTTGCAGTATGAAGTAACTGCAAGCCATTAAGACATGTTTTAACTGATTAGTATAACTTCTGCTCGAGCTTCATTTAAGAATCCGTGCCATTGTTGAATGACATTTCTAGATCCGTAAATGTTATCGATAAACAGAAGACATGCCTAGGTAGGACTATTTTTGGTATTTTCTGATTTTTTCGATTTTTATGGTTTTTTATAGGTTTTATATTTTTGTATTTTTCTTTTTGGATTTAAGATGTATACAACTATGTACAAGGATATAAGAAGACAATCCTTTACTCCTCCTTTTCTTCCTGAAGACACTTGAGGGTTTCAGGAGTCATGCTTTTCATGCCAAGGCGTGGGAGAATAAACTGAAACCTTTCTCTTGAGAGGGCCTTGGTGAAGATGTCAGCTAACTGAAACTCTGTCCTCACGAAGTATAGTTCCACAATTCCTTTTTCCACTTGTTCCCTGATGAAGTGATGCCTGATGTCGATGTGTTTTGACCTGGAGTGCTGAACATTGTTACAACAAAGAGCAATGGCGCTTTTGTTGTCGCAATATAGGGGAATTTTGTTGTATGAGAATCCATAGTCCGAAAGTTGTGATCGCATCCAAAGGATTTGTGCACAACAAGCAGACATGGCAATGTACTCAGCTTCAGTAGATGATATGGAAGTACTCATCTGCTTCTTAGAAGACCAACTAACCAACTTTTCCCCTAAAAACTGAGCTCCTCCTGAAGTACTTCGACGAGTGTCTTGACATCCCGCATGATCAGCATCCGCGTAAGCCGTTAACTCCATTGCAGTGTCCTTAGGATACCAGAGACCCATATGAACCGTGCCTTGAAGATATCTAAAGACCCTTTTCACTGCTTCAACATGCTTCTTGGTTGGTCTGGATTGATACCGAGCACACATACACACAGCAAACAGAAGATCTGGTCTGCTAGCCGTGATGTACATCAAAGATCCAATCATGCTTCGATATTTCGTTATATCCACTGGAATCCCTGAAGGATCTTCATCCAGCTTCGTTCTATCAACCATGGGAGTGTCAACAGGTTCACTTGAATGAAATCCAAACTTATTCAAGATCTCGTTGGCGTATTTGGATTGATTAATGAATATGCCACCGGGACTTTGAGAAACTTGTAATCCTAAGAAGAATGACATTTGTCCCATCATAGACATTTGGAACTTGGAATTCATCTCTTTTGAAAAACTATCACATTCACTAGGATCTGTTGAAGCAAAGATGATATCATCTACATAGATCTGAACTAGTAGTAGATGGTTTCTTGACTTCCTGGTGAATAGTGTAGGATCAACAACACCCTTGGAGAATCCGTTCACTAGGAGGAACTTGGACAATGTATCGTACCATGCCCTTGGCGCCTGTTTTAACCCATAAAGAGCCTTCTTCAAGCGGTAAACATGAGTAGGATGTTCAGTATCCACGAATCCTTCTGGTTGACTCACATAAACTTCTTCCTTCAAGTCACCATTCAAGAATGCCGTTTTGACATCCATTTGGTAGACTATCATATTTCGACTAGCAGCATTTGCCAGGAAGATTCTTATAGCTTCAATTCTAGCAACTGGAGCAAACGATTCTTCAAAATCAATGCCCTCTTCTTGTCTGAACCCTTTAGCAACTAGCCGTGCCTTGTTCTTTAACACATCACCATACTCATCAAGCTTCACTTTGAAGATCCACTTTAAAGCAATGATCATTGCAAGCTCTGGAGGAGGCACTAATTCCCATACTTCAAGTCGATCAAATTCATGGATTTCATCCTGCATAGCCTGGAACCAGCAATCTTTAGTCATTGCTTCTTTGGCATCTTTTGGTTCGACTTTGGACAGTACGGAATTGAAGAAACACCATAGTGCATCAGTGGCTAGTTGATTACGTGTGGATACTGGACGTGAGGGATTGCCTATGATGTTGTCGATTGGATGATCACTGGTCCATTTCCTGAGATGGTCGTGAGGTTGAGGGTTATGAACAGACGTAGCAGTGCTGCGTCCTTCAAGTGAGGATGTGTCTGATGAATGTTCAGGAGCAAATATGTTTTCAAAAGGAACCTCATCAACAGGAGCAAAAGGATTAACTTCCAATGAATTATTATCTGAAGATTCTTGTGTTACTGGAGAAGTTTGAGCGTTTGATGACGAAGGCGATTGACTGGCAGCTGGAGCATTGTGACTGACTGATACTGAAGCTGTAAGGCCTTCTGAACCTTGTGGGGCTTGAACCTCAGCCATAGGAAGTACAGCAGGTTCACTTGGGATGGTTCCATTCGTTGGTTCAAAGTATTCATCAAACATAGGATCAAATAACTTCTTTAACTCCTCACATGTAGGTGGCACATAAGAATCTGCAGGCGTGGAATTCTGTACAAGTCCTGAACTAATGGGTCCAGGAGACAAAAGGTTAAGATCGGGTCCAGAACTAATTTGTCCTGAAGCAGGTTGCTCACTCAGCTCATCGAACGTAACATGAATGGTTTCCATAATTTTACGGGTTCTCTTATTGTAGATTCGATACCCTTTGCTGTCTGGTGCGTATCCAACAAAAATACCTACATCTGGTTTAGCTCTTAACTTTCCCAAATCTTGACTATCGTTAGTTGGGTAGCAAAGTGCACCAAACACACGGAGAAAGGAAAGATCTGGTTTCTTGTTATGAATTAGCTCGAAGGGAGTCTTCTCATGAACCGGATGAATTAGGGATCGGTTTTGAGTGTAACATGCTGTTGCAATAGCCTCTGCCCAGAGAAACATCGGTGTCTTTGAAAATATAAGCATAGTTCTTGCAGCCTCCACTAGAGTACGGTTCCTTCGTTCAACCACTCCGTTCTGTTGAGGAGTGCGAGGGATACTTTTCTGATGCGTGATGCCAATACTTTCATAGAAATTACGGAGTTGTTGGTTAACAAACTCAGTACCATTATCTGTGTGGATGATTCTGACAGTTTTATCGAGCCTTACTTGCAGCTGTTTTATCAGTTTAATGATAACCTCTGGAGTTTCGTCCTTGGTTCTCAAAAACTTTACCCATGTGAACCGAGAATAATCATCTACTATCACCAGAACGTACTTCTTTCTATTTATGGTTTGTATTCTCATTGGACCGCACAAGTCCATGTGGAGGGTATGAAGAACTTCCAAGTTGGTGTTGATGGTTTTAGGCTTGTGGGTTTGTTTCTTGCTTTTACCCAGTTGACATGCAGAGCAGAGATGATCTTTCTCATATTTCAGTCTGGGCATCCCTCTAACAAGATCTTTACGGGAAAGATTATTTATGGTACCGAAGTTCAAGTGGTTCAAACGACGATGCCACAGCCATGATTTTGTTTTAGAGGCTTTAGAAAGCAAGCATATGGGAGAGGACTTCAACATTTCTTCAATTGATATGGTGTATAGATTGGTGCCCCGACTGCCCTTGAGGAGATCTATACCATCCAATTCTCTGACGAAACATGTATGCTTTCTGAAAGCCACTTCCAGATCTGAATCACAAAATTGACACACAGAAAACAGATTGTGCCCTAGTCCTTCCACATAATATGCCCTTGAGATTACACTGTCACCAAACACATAATCTCCATAACCCATAATAGCACCAAAGTGGTCGTTCCTAAATCTAACTGTCCCGATAAACTTTTTCACGAAGTTCTTGAGCCGCGAGCGATCCCCAGTCATATGTTTTGAGCAGCCTGAGTCCAAATACCACAGGACGATTTGTACGACCTGCATTTGAAACCAGACAACAATGGATAACTGAAAAATGTGGATCCCCAAGTGCAATTGGGGTCCATTTGGTCAGCACACACATATTCAAGAACCACAGATTTCACAGATGCTACTGTCTTTACTGAGGAGACAGAACTAGAGGCAGGACAAGACCTAGATGGAAGGCATTGTGACTCTAAAGACAGGATTCTACCAGTTGGTCTCCATTCCTTATTCATTACAATTTTATGCATATTCATTTTAGGTAATGATCTCTGTTTTCCTAAATTGAATTTCCTTCCAGTGGGTCTCCATTCCTTAACATTCACGATTTTATGCTTATTCATTTTAGGTAACGTGCACTGTTTTCCTAAATTGAATTTCCTTCCAGTGGGTCTCCATTGATAGCCTATGCTAGCAAATGTTTTTCCTGTTGCTTTCCAAACCTTTTTGCATGCTTCAGTTATCCTACCATTCTTAACATGGGATGATGCAGAAGACATCAAGAAAGACACAACACATTCATCATGATTAGCAGAAATTAAACAATTGTCGCATGTTTTACAGATAGCATTAGAATTCGAATTAATTACAGTACTTTTGATACTAGAATCAACACGATTCATCCTACTCATTGCAAACTTATTGTTCCTAGGTTGGGCTTCTACATTCTTCAAGTGATCATTCTTAGCTGGCGCAGTCCTATCCTTTCTTGCATTTCCTCTAGACCTTGACCCGCTAGCTTGGGTGTCACTTTTTACTCCTGTAGAAGCATCGAAGGTAACATTAGTTTGTTTTTCTGTCACATGCCTTCCTGATAATGATGTGTTGGGTTCTGATGTTTTAGGTGGTAGATCAAAGGCTACATGCTTGTTCTCAACATTGGATGATGATGCAACAAATCTATCTCTATGGCAGCTAAACTTAGGAATTGAGCCTATGGCATATTCTAAGTTTTCCTGAATCCTTTTCGTGAGTTTGCAAGCATAGACAACTGCCCTATCAAGTGGCTTATCAGCCCTATCCTCTTCAACTACCTCACGAAGTGTGTCAAGGCCCTCTCTAAGATGATCGAGATATTTTTGATGGGCAAAGCTGTTATTTCTAAGCTTAAACGGAATACGCCCAACATCAACATCATACTTTTTACTATCAGTAGCCTTTGGTGCATCACAATTACAAGTGGTGCATGGCATTTTACCTTTCACCTGAACCTTCAGATTCTCAATTTCATTTGTCAAAGAGGTTATTTGATCATTGTGATTGCTTCTTGTAACTTTAATAGAATCATATAACTCTTTGAAATGTTGTTTAACCTTTGAATTTTCTTCTCGATAACACTCATTTTCATAATGTAACTTATTTATGGTGTTTTGATATTGAAAATTCTGAGAATCTGAAGACGAAGGTTTATTGGTGCCATATACTTCACACTTGTTGGATTTCAATTGGGCAATTTGGGCCCTCAGCAGTCGAATCGTGTTCGTGTGAGCTTGAATTGTCTCATCTCGTTTGCTTAATTCAAAATAAGTATCAAATTCAGGAGCATCCAAGGATGTCTTGTCATTTGATATTTTATGTTTTTCATTTAAATGTTGATATTTCAATTGCAAATTAAGATATTCAACTTCCAATTTTGAAAAACGTTTAACCATATTATCATGGTCATCATTTTGAATTTTTTTCAAGCAATTTTAAATTCTCCCCCTCAAGCTCAACAACACGATTCTGGGTGACATTTAACGCAATAGCATACTCATTAAATTGACAAGCAGACAATGCAGAATCAGTAACAGTGTAAAATACATCTTGTGCAATACATTTAGCAATCAAGTTGTCGTTAGTAATGAGTATGTTTTTTCTTTCAATCTCTCGACTCTTAAGTTCTATTGCATGTTCATTCACCTCATTTTCCATATCTTTAAACACTACTTCCATTTCTTTTATTTCGGCTTTAAGAGCAGTTTGCAACCCTTCAAAGTGTTCTTTAAGTAGTTTAAAGAATGGCATGACCTCAGTTAAGTAACACCTTTTTGCATGTTCAAAACACCTTTCCCCCTCAGTAATACCGGAGGGTGTGATTCTCTTCTTACATGTTTTATCGAAATCAGCAAACAGTTGCCAAAGCACATATAAGCTAATAAAAGTTTTGCATTCAGTGGGAAGAGACAAAGGCACTAAATTCCTAGGTGTATTGGGAGGATACACCGTTATGGACGGAACTTTTCTAATAAGGGGGGTGTTGGCCTTAAGTTTTTCTACCTTAAGTTTTTCATTATCTTGTTTCCAGAAAATCTGTTCAGGTGTTAACTTCTTTTGAGGAGCAAACACAGTCAAACGATTTTCCTCATAATAATCATGGGGCTTGATTATTATTCGTCTGACTATGCACTCGGGATCCCTCATTTTCTCATTCATTTTTTCCCTCGTTCTATCACTTATCTCATCCTCTTCATTTGTGTAGATATGCTCAGGTTGGTCATGAATAGGCATAAGCATCACATTACCATCATATAGGGCTGGTTGAAGTACTTTCATGTCCCTAAGGATGGTTGACTTAGGTTCACCTAACATGATTTTACTATGCTTATCACTCAACTTTCTGTGCTTATGAATCATTTGAGCAGTTTGTATGGTTTGATTTTGTGTGTACAACTTATCTTCAAGCTTATTTTTTAATGTCTTGAGTCTAGAGAAATCATTTAAAAGAGTTGTTTCTTTTTGTTTGAATTCTTGCTTAAGTGTAGTTACACACTTTTGTGCTTCCTGTTTTTGTTTGACTGACTGTTCTAGCTGACTTTTCAAAGAACTCAACTCTAATTTTAATGTTTCTTCTCTCACTCTAGACTCTTTAATAAGTGTACTCAATTGACCTTCTAATTTCTGCTCACGATCATTAAGCTCAAACTTAGCACGCTGTTCATACATAGCCACTTGTTCTTTATAGATGTTTAGTCTAGTGATCAAGTTATCATCAGGGACAGGCAATTTGTTCTCATGGCACTCGCATGCATTATCTATATTACCCGCATTATCTAAGGCACATACATTACTCATAACACAAACATCATTATTGACAAAAGATTCACCATTTGGTACATCAGGCGAGTTGTTGTGATTCAAATACTGTTCATATGAAATAATATTGCTATTTTCCATGTCAACATTACTTGAGTCAGAAACATCTGCCTGATGTACTTCTTCGGGATTCTTTTGTCCCTCGACAATATTATATGTGTCATAGATTTTTAGTACCTCAGATATCACGGATGCATTAGAAGGACCAGCTTGACGGGGAGATGAGACCAGGGAAGACAAGTTAGCCATGAAGATTGTTTGAGCCGTAGGTTCATCATCTACATCAGAGTCATATGCATCACAGTCATCTGCCTTGAAGATGTTAGGATCATTAAGTGCTAGATCCTGAACAGGTTTCTCATCCACATCTTCATCAAACGTATTTCCTCCATCTCTTGCCAAGAACAATAACTCTTCCTCATCCAATACAGCTCCATTCTCTTGAGCTTGCATTAACAGCATCTTGTCTTTGAAGTAATCTGAGTTCTGAGGACGTTTAGGTTGATTGCAGTTTCTAGCAATGTGTCCAAGCCCCCCACAATTATAACACTTGATCTGTTTCCCTTGCCCCTGATTGGCATTCCCTGCTCTATTCTGCACATAACCTCGACCCATGTTTCTACCAGCTCTCCCTTGCACATTTTGAACCACAATTTTCCCATCCTCCACCATTGCTAGATTGCATGGGTTGGATGAATTCCTTAACTGATTGTTGGTCTGAGGGAGTGATGCTTGAAACTGTTGAACCAGTAATGAAACTTGATTGGTGAGGTTGTCAATCATTTTGTTGGTCTGAGAGTAGCCTGATTCAAGTTGAGAGCTCATAGCAGGTACTTGTGAGTGAAGTTGATGATAGCTTGGGTTGGATGATGATTGGATTGTCGGTTGAACATTTGTCATGAACGCCAGTGGATCATTTGTAGTTGAAGGACTTAACTTTTCTCTCAGCACCCGATCATAGACAACATGCTTCTCATGTTGTTGCAGGTAAGCATACAGCTGTTCATAGTTGGTATCCCTTAAACCTTTGTTGAGTTTGACAGCAGTAACAAATCTGTCCCATTCAGGAGTCATGTTGTTCACAAACTTTGAGTTTAGTTGGATATTGGGCATAGTCATTCTGATCATCCTCATATCATTCACCAACTTATGAAATCTCACATAGTAGTCTGTGACATTCTCTCCTGGGTTCATTTTGAAATGCTCGAACTCATCATACAGCTGTGACTCACGATCTTCCTTTGTGAGTTCTGACCCAGCCAACAACATTTTAACGTTGTCCCACACAGCTTTGGCTTCAGTGTTAAAATTGATAAGCTTGTATACATCCTTTGGAAGACCTTGAATGACTATGTTTGAGGCTCTAATATCAGCATCATACCTCTTCTTTTCTTCTTCATTAAGATCATTGTAGTTTCTAGGTCTGTCGATGCCCCAAGTCACAGTCCCATCTTCACCAGTTGTAACAACATCTCTGGTGGTACCCATCTGATATGGTCCATCGTCAATTGACTTAAGAATGTTAACTCCATTATCTTTTCCCAAGCAGTAAAGTCTTATCCGTTGTGCCCAAGACTCATAATCCGTCCTATCTAGCATAGGTGGACGAGTGTCAGATCCTGCTGCTTGAATATCTTCTGATGATGTGTTTGATGTGGTAGCCATAGTAACTACGGGATTTTATAGATCTTGTGATTTAACCGAGAAATCGAATCTTTCGCGGGAATTTCTAAAATCACCAAGATACAAACCGCCTAGACAAACCGCGTAGACACAAACCGAGTCCACACTGCAGAGACAAACCGCGTAGACACAAACCGAGTTCACGCTGGAGAGACAAACCGCGTTGATACAAACCGCATACACACCTCAGAGACAAACCGCGTAGACACAAACCGAGTTCACGCTGCAGATACAAACCGCGTAGACACAAACCGAGTTCACGCTGGAGATACAAACCGCGTTGATACAAACCGCATACACACCTCAGAGACAAACCGCGTAGACACAAACCGAGTTCACGCTGCAGATACAAACCGCGTTGACACAAACCGAGTTCACGCTGCAGAGACAAACCGCGTATGCGCCTAAGAGACAAACCGCGTTGGCACAAACTTCCAAACCCGTCACTTTCAATGCTGTTTGTCCTTTTGCCTAAACTAGTAATAAGACAAACCGCGTACCCGATGTGACACAAACCGCGTTCAAGATCGTCCAAAATACACAAACCGCATTCAAGAACACTTGAAAGAAAAACACTCGAATCACCCAAAAACACCACACAAACCTTAAATCTGTGAATCCAAGCACTAAATACTACTCTTATACTATTCCTAAGCTAGAAAGTACAAGGTATAACAACTTTTAATCACTAAACAAAGCACAAAATGAAATAAATGTAACTTAACAAATCGAACCAAAAAAACTTCAAAAACTACACAAATCCGTGAATACCAACTCTCATGGACCTAACCATGGCTCTCTGATACCAATTGTAGGGTATTCACAATGCAAGAAACACTAGTTTGAGGCCTTAATATGGATCGAATGAATAAGATTCTAGAGAGAGGTAGGAGAGTTTGGGAGCCTTTGTAGAGAGAGAAATAATATGAGATTAGATTAGCTTGAAAGGTCCAACCCTTCCCATGGGTGGGAAGGGAGTATTTATAGTATTATATAATATGTCCCTAGTGGACTGTGGAGCGAGCTGACAGAGGGTAAAGAACCGACCCACTCCACAATACTAATTAATATCTAAACTACTAATAATATTACTGATAATCCTACGAGCTATGATGATCTAATAAGTACTCGGGGTGACCGAGTCTTCAGCTGAATATTCATATTCCTAACACTTAGACTCGCCCCGAATTCATTTGTCCTTGGAGGAGCAAGTAACGGACACCCGGCATGAACGAACGGAGATGCCGGGGTCAAAGACGGTGTCTTCACTCCCTAAGGAGTGAATGAGAGGAGAAGTCACCGGGTAGGTGAAGAAAAGGAGAAGGATCATGATAACAATTGTAAAGAAATTGTCATCCTCACACCCGGAAGAGATAAAAAGGGTGGGTTGGGTGGGCAAATTATCATACTTTTCAGAAATCTCATCCACCACTTTAAAAGTCACAACACCCGTATCGGGCTTGATATCATCGGGTGGTTTAGCAGGCGGACGAGTGGGTGATGGCTCAACGTGTAATGACTCAGTTTTATGAAGTGAAAGGGGATCATCATTAAGCAATCTTTCAAGAAAAAGAATTTCCCCTTCCGAGTCATGGGAATCGTCAGGATGAGGTATTGGTAAAATCAGCTCATCAAATGTAGAGTCCTCGTCCTCGACGTTCTCTAACCCTTCATCGAAAAGAGGATTAACTTTGCAAGAAGTATACTCATCATTGAATTCAAAAAGAGGGTTAGAGAAAATCCCGGAAGTAATGATGAAGCGAAAAGTGTACCGCTTTTAAGGGGTCATTTAAGCCCTAAATCGTATTTATTTGATCAAATATTGCCCTAAATCGTCCCTTTTGTCATTTTAGGTACTTTTGAGAAGAAATCTGGAAAAAGAAGCATTTTGGACGTTTTTGGAGCATAAAAGTGAAGAAAACGACAAAGTCTCAAAATCGGCTAAAAGTTACCTTTGACGGCGTCAGATGTTAGTCTAGACGGCGTCATGGCTTGGCAAGAAAAAGGTGGATGTGAAAATTACTCATGATAAGCCAGAGAAATTTGCATGGGAATTCTGACGGCGTCACGCTTTAATGTGATCAAGGTCGTCACGGCTTAATTTAAAGAGGGACGGCGTCACCCCTAATTCTGACGGCGTCAAGCCTTGATAAGCCAGAACGGATTTTGGAGAGCTAAAGAGGGACGGCGTCAAGAAGGCCATCCGGGAACCCTAAAAGCGGCGAGGTGACGGCGTCACACTCCATAACGTGACGTCGTCAGATCTGAAAGTCTATATATAGTTTTGCAATTTTTTGTCATTAGTGTGGAACTTATTGGGGAACTTTGTGTGTGAAAACCCTAAGACGATTTTAGCAGCTTTTTCAAGGCTTTTTGCCTTGAGATCTTCCATGTTACATTGAAGATAAGTTATCAATTAATCATTCAATATGTCTATGTGTTGTTTGATTCTATCTTGTTCTTGTCTTTTGTTTAACATGTTAGGCTAGATTTATCTTGTGTTTGCTTAGATCTAATGAAACCTAGCTATTGATTATTGGTTATTAGTGTGTTATTAGTTGTATTGGATGATTGTTCATCTATGTTAGGCTTAAGAAAACTGGCTAACTTCCTATTCGGTAACTTGCTTGAACGTCTTAAGAAACATGAACCAATGCGTACTAAAGGTTTTTATGGTTGTATTTAATGCACAAGCGAATTCTAGTGATCCCATGTTAGGAGCTTCCTAGCCGGCTCGACATAGGAGTGAAGTAGGAGCTTGTAGAGTTGGGGAAGTACGTACGCCACCCCACGATTGGTATTAAGGAATACACCCGTCATCCACACAATTAATACACACTAATCAACCGGTAAAAGATAGTTAGGGAGTAAGGAAATCTAAGTAAACACATTTCTCTCCACATAAGTTTTCACCACCTTTTCATTTTCTGTTATTTTATTTTATTTGCATTCGTAGTTATTTGGGTTAGTTGACTAGCAACTAATTCCGCCCACTCTTTCAAACCCGAGATTTTACTTGCTTTCCATAAAATTACAAAAACACAAAAAGAATCTTCTCTCACCCTTAGACCTATTAGAGTAGTTTTTCATACCTAACGAACACTATTCCCTGTGGAGAACGATCAATCCCCCGTACTTACCACTACACTATACTACATCGGTCAGGTACACTGCCTGGTGGGGTTGTAAGCCTCTTGAGATCCCTCGAGAGGTAAAACCTGTTGTAAGGTTGCAAAACCACGCATCAAGTTTTTGGCGCCGCTGCCGGGGAATAGTTATTGTTTAGGTTGAATTTTTATTTTATAGGTCTACTCACTAGATTCCTTTCTAGTGAGATTTTTATTTTCTTTTTCTAGGTTTTCTTTAGTCTATCTATTTTCTTCGTGCTTTTGTTCGTATAAGATTTTCATTGACTATTCAGTTTGCCATTATGGAAAACGCGAATCCGCCCCTTACACCTGGCGAAGTAGCTTTGTTGCGTAGCCAACTTGAGAATGAGATTAGTGAGCTTAGAGAGCTCAATAGAATGATTGATATAGAGCTTGATTATGCCTTGAACAACTTAGAGACCGCCATATACTCAGATAATTACTTAGAACGTAATAATCTTACGGTTGAGAAGTTGATTGAGAAAATTGATGAAGTGAAGGTAGATCCTAGGTTTGATGATTATTTCAATGAATACCCCACTACGGAGGATATTGCTTACTATAACAACCTAGTTGATAACCCTCGACCACCTTTTATTAGAATTGACCCAAAGATTAAGAGGGGTGATCCCGGGAATGTGAAGATACCATGTATGATTGGGTACCAATACGTTGAGCATACTTACATTGACTGTGAATCCCCAATCAACGTGATGTCCTCAGGCCTTTATAGCCAGATCATAAACACACCACTTGAGCCTAGGAAAGACCCCAAGTGCCCAGGCGGAGTTTGCAACTTCGTTGGAAGGATTAAGGATATGCATATCCTTGTTGGGAATTTTACCTTTGTCACCAACTTCATGATCTTAGAAGATTTGGCAAGTGTTGTTGACTGCCGCCTATCTCGCGTGGTGTTAGGTAAGCCATTTATTGAAGCATCCAATTTAAGGTATGATCGTTTGAAAGGCACGGTTCAGTTTTCTAATCACATAGATAGGATCACATATAGGATGCCTTATCGGGTAAATGAATTTCGTTTTGTGCCTCGATTTGACAAGGACAACATTGGTGCGATTGAGGACATCAATGAAGAGGATAAAGAAAAAGGCATGGACTATGTTTGGAATAAGAGAAGCCTTTATTATAAAGATTGCTTAAACCTTGGACCTAAATACAAAATTGATATGGAGGTTGTTAGGATGATTAGAGGGGCAATTGAGAAGAAAAACGGAAAAACGTAGAACCCGTGACTTTGAGTCTAGCTACAAGACTCGTTAATAAAGAAAAGCGCTTCTTGGGAGGCAACCCAAGTTTTATTTGCTTTGTGTGTTTATTTATTTGTTTGTTTGATTTTATTTGTTTCCGTATGTATGTTTAAGTTTTATTATTATTGATTCATGTTAAAAACTAAATTGTGAAAATGCTTTATTTTGTTTTTAACTTCGTCTTAACTACATGTAAAGGTATTTTGCAAAAGTTAAGTGTAAGGGAAATCTAAATCGGTTTATTAGAACACAAATGAACATGAATCATAATAATAATAAATGAACATACATATTAGTGTTTGTTTGAGTCAAATGCTTGTATCGAGTCATAATGATGTTTTGCAGGATTTCCAGGAAGTAAGGTATAGGTTTTTCCAAAAATTTTCCGGAAACATAACATGAGAATTCTGTCAGATTATTTCTGACGGCGTCAGGATCTACAACCTGACGGCGTCAGGTGTTAATTTTCTGAAATTTTTGAAAGTTTTGTTTTCATAAAAAGTTTTTATTAAATTTCTAACTTATAATCTCCAGGAATCTGCAAAATAATCATTCCACAAGCATTATATCCTTATATATAGATTTATCCCGCCGATGTTATGCAGGTTTTCGTGTTTGTTTTCTCAGGTTTAACAGGTTATTTTGGACAAGGAAAAGTTTGTGGAATCAAGCTTATGGCGATGCATTAGTCATGGAGCTTCAACATTACCTTGGAAGAAGATCTAACCGTGTTACTTCATTATCCACCGAACGAATCAGGGGAGTATTTGATTTCATTCTTTTACTTTATGCTTTTACATCTTGTTATTTGAACATTGGGGACAATGTTCATCTTAAGTGTAGGGGGGGGTAAAAGCACGATACTTTAGAGAATACAATTGCACTTGATTTTTGTTTGTTTGATAGTAGATGTGTAATAAAACTGAGATAAATACTTGTTAGGGCAATTTTAGTGCCAAATTTAAAATTTTTTACAACATTTAGGAGTGAAACTTTAGTTCTAATAAGCGTCTCATGGATAGGAGTTATATGACTAGCACAAAACCGTACCACTAAAAAATTTTCCACCCCCAAATATGTGAGGTTCGCCCCTAGAATTGGTAGGAAAAGCATTTATGCTATGATGTGTGTACCGGTAGCACTTAGATTCTAGAACTTGCGTTAGGACCATTCCGAGGCCACAAGTGAGACTACATTCGTGTAGTTAGATTTACTACATGATAAGAGGCATTAGGATTAACCCATTGTTTTACACCTGTGTTTTTGTTATAATTACGTTGGCTACATTGGTCAAGTAATTCTCCCACACCCTTTGCGTTGTACTCATTTTTAGTACACGATACCCCTAGTACACCCCTCAGAGTCTATCTTTTCGTTTTGACCTTTAAGCATTTTACTTAAAGGAAGAATTTGTTACACCCCACTTAAATGTACACCCAAATCGCCTTAGCCTACCTTGTATGCACTCATTTTTAGTGCATTATTGTTACAACATTTGTTTAAACCCAAGTTAATTATCTAGTTGATTACATGGTTGCTAAGTCGAGTCATATCCTTGTACATTTTGTTTTGGGACGATTGGGACTCATGGGTAAAGTACTAGTGTAATGGAATAATGGGGAAGAACATCATTTATTACCCCCATATGCGCTAAATATTTTAAAAAGTACTCCAAGTGTTTTGATTATCTTAATTCGAGTCATTAGAATAGTAATTTGTAAAGTTATGTAAAAGTTCAAGTGTAAGGGGAATGCAACGCCCCTATGATGTATTATTTTGGATGGTAGGGCAAAAGTGTATGCCAAAAAAAAAAAAAAAATAATAAAAAAAAATAAAAATAAAAAAAAAATCAAGAAAAATACAAAAAAAATGAGAAAAAGAAAAGTAGAAAAAACATACGGACTACCATCCCGTTTCATTTTAGATTTATTTTATGTTTTTGTTATTTTGTTTTTAGCTTAAGATTGAGTCGAGTCTTGGCTTAGCAACATTGTATAGTACATGTAATTAATCAAGATCTTTAACTCGCCACCAGTAAAATATCCTTTATCCAACAAAATCGTGTTTTCCTTTTCCCTACACCTAACGTTATAACCCATTTAAAAGCCCTCTTTGATAGTTTATCTTAGGTGCTTACGCCTAGTGGAGGAGGTTTTCGATCCTTTCCCAAGCCTATGGTAATCTATTTGCTATGACAGGTAGTGAGAGATATTATCCGTTTTCATTTATGAGATTTATTTTGATGACACTTGAGAGATGTGAGTATCTAAACACTACTTGTGAGGTGCTAGTATGTAATCTCCGTGCTTATTATGATTAAAGTGGAACGACTATTTGTTGCAATTACTTTTATGTTAGCATTAAATGACCCCTAACTTGTATTTTGATTAGAATAAAAGCGCATTTGCTTGAGGACAAGCAAATCTCAAGTGTAAGGGTATTTGATGAAGCGAAAAGTGTACCGCTTTTAAGGGGTCATTTAAGCCCTAAATCGTATTTATTTGATCAAATATTGCCCTAAATCGTTCCTTTTGTCATTTTAGGTACTTTTGAGAAGAAATCTGGAAAAGGAAGCATTTTGGACGTTTTTGGAGCATAAAAGTGAAGAAAACGACAAAGTCTCAAAATCGGCTAAAAGTTACCTTTGACGGCGTCAGATGTTAGTCTAGACGGCGTCATGGCTTGGCAAGAAAAAGGTGGATGTGAAAATTACTCATGATAAGCCAGAGAAATTTGCATGGGAATTCTGACGGCGTCACGCTTTAATGTGATCAAGGTCGTCACGGCTTAATTTAAAGAGGGACGGCGTCACCCCTAATTCTGACGGCGTCAAGCCTTGATAAGCCAGAACGGATTTTGGAGAGCTAAAGAGGGACGGCGTCTAGAAGGCCATCCGGGAACCCTAAAAGCGGCGAGGTGACGGCGTCACACTCCATAACGTGACGCCGTCAGATCTGAAAGTCTATATATAGTTTTGCAATTTTTTGTCATTAGTGTGGAACTTATTGGGGAACTTTGTGTGTGAAAACCCTAAGACGATTTTTAGCAGCTTTTTCAAGGCTTTTTGCCTTGAGATCTTCCATGTTACATTGAAGATAAGTTATCAATTAATCATTCAATATGTCTATGTGTTGTTTGATTCTATCTTGTTCTTGTCTATTGTTTAACATGTTAGGCTAGATTTATCTTGTGTTTGCTTAGATCTAATGAAACCTAGCTATTGATTATTGGTTATTAGTGTGTTATTAGTTGTATTGGATGATTGTTCATCTATGTTAGGCTTAAGAAAACTGGCTAACTTCCTATTCGGTAACTTGCTTGAACGTCTTAAGAAACATGAACCAATGCGTACTAAAGGTTTTTATGGTTGTATTTAATGCACAAGCGAATTCTAGTGATCCCATGTTAGGAGCTTCCTAGCCGGCTCGACATAGGAGTGAAGTAGGAGCTTGTAGAGTTGGGGAAGTACGTACGCCACCCCACGATTGGTATTAAGGAATACACCCATCATCCACACAATTAATACACACTAATCAACCGGTAAAAGATAGTTAGGGAGTAAGGAAATCTAAGTAAACACATTTCTCTCCACATAAGTTTTCACCACCTTTTCATTTTCTGTTATTTTATTTTATTTGCATTCGTAGTTATTTGGGTTAGTTGACTAGCAACTAATTCCGCCCACTCTTTCAAACCCGAGATTTTACTTGCTTTCCATAAAATTACAAAAACACAAAAAGAATCTTCTCTCACCCTTAGACCTATTAGAGTAGTTTTTCATACCTAACGAACACTATTCCCTGTGGAGAACGATCAATCCCCCGTACTTACCACTACACTATACTACATCGGTCAGGTACACTGCCTGGTGGGGTTGTAAGCCTCTTGAGATCCCTCGAGAGGTAAAACCTGTTGTAAGGTTGCAAAACCACGCATCAAGTAACTTTGGAAATGTCAAGAGAATCTCCACAAGATTGCAAATCACCTTCACCGTCGGATATTTCCTCGGACTCACTTGGGATTGGGACAAGGTTCTCAACATTGTCTGATTCCGTTGCCGGAATAGTGTCAAGATGCTCGTCCCCTATTTTTAGAGAGTCCTCGGGTTCAACGGTATAAAAGACGGGTGCAATTGCAGGGAAAACGTTTAACGGAATAAGTCTCTCCTCGTCAGCATAGTGCTGTAAGGCCTTCCGAAAATTAGCCTCTTTTGCCTCGGCAAGTAATTCTTCCATATACTTCTCATGACGATAAGCCAAAAGTTGATTAACCGCTTGCTCTTGATTTTGAACTGCTTCGACAACGTCTCCCAAAGATTTTACAATTTCGCGCACTCTATCTTGATAATTGACGGGATTTTGTGGGGGTTGGGCAAAATCATGAGAATTGTAACACAAATTTGGCTCATAATGAAAGTTTTCAAATGATCCCCCACAATCTTCAATACTTGATATATTTTGGAATGATGAATTATTGAAATACGGTTCTTGCTCATAGTAGTTTTGAGGAGGGTGATTGAAATTGTTTTGAGGATAATCGGAAATGTTCGGATTAAAATCATAAGTATATGAATTTTCGGCTTCCGAAGCACAAAACGAACAAAATCCATTGAACAAATTTCTACCACACCTCTCGCAAGTGCACCGTTGACAATAAGACGATGTCGGATCAATCGAATCTCCACACCCATCGCAATAACGTTGATCGAACGAAGATATATCGGGCTGTGGTGGGTAGTTGTAGAAATTTGAAGAGTCGTTGAATGAATTCGTATTTGGATTATAATCAACTGAATTCCTTGAACCACAAAACAAACAACTTCCGTTTCGAATATCATTTCCGCACCCTTCGCACGTACACCACCGACACGGTAATCCAAAAAGCGGTTCTCCACAACCGACGCACGGGATAACCGATTCCATCAGAATTAAAAATATAGAGGATTAAGAAGATAAGAATTAAACATTTAAGAGGATTAAAGAAGAATATTTTTGGGTTTTTAAGTTTAAAAACATATAAAATAACAAAAGAAAAATGGAAGATAATTTTGAAGAGAAAATCTTTTTGGATTTTTAATTAAGGAAAAATTAGAATTATTATCTTTTTGATGATCGTTCGATCAACCGTACTCGTTTCTTTCAAAACTACGCGCAGCGTGGCGGGAGAGAAGAATGGATCTCTCTTCAGTCTGCAATTTAATGTCAAGACTTCCTTAAACCCCGTGATTAGGTTGTAGCAAAGAAATAATCCGAGTAACGTTTAACTTCACGATCTCTTTTGTTGTTATTCGGAATGGTTTACAACGCCCTCTCGAGAGCGAGGATTTATTATTAATGGTGGAAAAGTGTTTTTTTTTTTTATTATTATTATTTTCTTTTTGTATTTTTTTTTTATTTTTCAAAAACAAATAACTTCCGAGGAAGGGTCTTCAAAACACGATCCAACGAACGAAACTCCAACTCTTCTCAAGCCTTCCCCGGCAGCGGCGCCAAAAATTGATACGTGTCAAATTATAGTCCAAGGAATTGCAAAGGTAATATGCAAAACCCGGGTCGTAGTCCCAACGAAAGTTGAATTCGAGTTTTTGTTTCGGTGTCGAATAAGTGAAGTGAATTGTGAAAAGAGTGATTGATTGGTGATTTTATGCTACAAATAATGAAATTATAAAAGAAAACAACTAATTAAACTAAAGGAACAATTATACTAAGCACACAAATCTAAAAACGAAAATGGAAATTAAAAACGTACGCGACGAAATTTAAAAACGTAAATAAAAAGTGATTTTCTAAAATTTAAAACCTAAAAATATAAAAATAATTTTCCTAAATTAAAACTGATAAAAGAAAATTTTTGGAAAAAGAAAAATATTTTTTTAACTTTTTATGAAATTTTTATGAATTAAAAACTAAATAAAACAATTTAAATGATTTAAAAATATTAAAACAACTAGGAAAAATCTGAAAATTTTTGAGTAAATTTAAAATCAAAGAAGTAATCTAGGAAAAATAAAACCAGAACCAGAATAAGCTAAAATAAGCAAAACAGCCCAATAAGCAATTGTGAAATAAGCACAAAATAAGCAATAGCTAACCAAAAATCACAAAAAGCTCAGAGATCAAGCAAAGGACTATTTCAAACTTAATTCAACACATAATAACCAAATAAGCTCATACAAGAAGCTGTAAATCTGCTGAACAGCTTATTGCTGAATCAGGTTACTTGCTGAAGTTGCAGACTAGAAATAAGCCACTAAATAAGCCATACACTTGGATCCCAGATATTTCCCTTAAAACTTGGTATATGAACTACCTATAAACCACAATTAAGGACCTGAGCTTAATCAAATAAGCCACAAAATAGGCTAGATCAGCAGCTTAAAAAAGGAAGTCTGCATAAAAGATCTGTAGCAACAGTCTATATATTTTGGCGCTTTTCCTGTTCAAACTTTGATCCAATGAAACCAACTCTTGTATACTGACTTAAACACTCAAAAGCAACCTAGAAAAGTTAAAATGGGTTTCTAAATAAGCTCACTCTATAAGATCAAACCTAGGCTGTTTCAAAACTCAAAATGCAAGTGACTTATGCAAATCCTACAACTTGACCTAAAACAGATTAAAAGTACTCCTACACAGCTACGATTATCAGATTAAAGAAAATAGAAATCCAAATAATGACCTAAACTAGGTGTGACCTCAAGAATCAAAATGTTCCAAACACTAGTTAATCAAGTTGTTTTACTAACTTATGAAGAATTCAACCTTAAACTACCAAATTTCTGATTCCACTGATTGACTTAACTACATTAAAAGCCTAATGAACAATAAAAACTAACTACTAACAGCTAGAACACCAAGAATCCAATAAAGCAAAAACAGGGCAGTTACTTACTTAAAACATATAAAAGTTCAAGACAAACATACAATAAGCTATAACTAATTAAAACAAGCTGAGATTGAGAGAATAAGCAGTACCAGAAGCAGAGATAAGCAGAGGAACATATGTTTGACCATATTTTGACTTGCATTAAAATACCAAAATGAGAGTACAATCTGAGAACTGTAAAGAAGAAATTACAAAATAATCAGAACCATAAGCTATAACTACATTAAAAGCTACTCCTAATTAACCCTAGACCTAACCCTAATAATCTAACTAGCTAACTCCTTTCCTTGTGAACGAGAGGGGCTATTTATAGCCATCATCAGAAGCTTCTGGGGATCTCTTCGGTCAATATCAGCCCTTGGATCCAAGCTTGCTCTCCACGCTTGATCATCCACCGTAGGATCAAAATAGTGATGTGGCCTCTCCAATCCTTGGCCTCCACGTGTTCCTGGCAGTTGTCAGGTCCTTCTAGAACTTTTAATCATTGGGTAATTATGATTGATACGAGGTAATTTGGGTGCAGTAAAGCTAGGGTTCATCGTACAGTAATTATTGGGGGAATTGGTTTGGCGGGTTTTATTTGGGGATTTTTTTTATTTTATCTTGACTGATAGTTAATGTTGGGTCTGACCGGGTAAGGTCTTGGGTCGGGTAAAGGGTAAAGAGGTGGGCTTGGGTTAAATGGTATGGATAGTGGGCTTGGGGTTTAATAGATGGGGTGGGTTGTAGTTTAAGGTATAGTGGGCTGTTGTGGTTTAAGGATAGTGAATTGTGGATCCGGGTAGCTTAGGTGTAGTAAAGGTTTAGGATTTAGATATAATAAGGACCAATATTGTAAATGCTAAATTTTCAAGGGACTGATTTTGTAATTCCTTAATGATCCAAGGGCCGTTCTTCAAAAAATATTATCTTTGACGAATTTTTTTCTGGATTCGGCTCTATAAATATCTTTTCCACGTCTCGTGCCCGTGTTTTCCGGATTTTTCTTCGTTTTTGTCCTTTTTCTTTTATCCGTTGCCTGCATAAACATAGACACAAAAACACGAATATCTTTTGGCATTTTGGTTAGTTTTTTGTCATTTTGGTCGGGTTTTGGTCAAATAAAGGTATATGTTTAAGCATATACCATTGGTCAACATAAGCAGTTTGAAGGATAAGCTGATTCAGGAAGAGCTTATTGGGTATTATTTGGCTTATTGCATAAGCCTGGGTGGTCATTGTTGGTTCAGATCTGTGTCTACCTTAGAATTCACTTGTAAGTTCAATATTGGTCTCATTCATAGCTTATTAGAGTAAACTGCTTTATGGTGCTAATTTAGAATTAGAATTTGCTTATTTGTGATTGATTAAGTTAGTTATGCAGTAGAATTTCAGTTTCATAGCTTTTTGTTTCAGTTCCTAGTATAAAAGTAGCTATAGCAGTTTTTAAGGGTGTGTTTGGATTAGCCACTGTTGAGGTTGTTGTAGTTTGATACTGTTCCATTGCATGTTTCTAATGTTTGAATCAACTTAAATAAGGTGGAATTAGCTTGTTTCAGTAGGGTGTTAAAGGTTTTTAGCTTATTCTAAGGTTATTAGCTCATAGGTGGAATATTGGAGGTGAAACTACCTCAACAAGCTCAGCATAAGCTGAGCTTATTGGGATCCCCATCCTGATAGTTTTAAGTTGCTTTTAGGTGTGAAATTTAGTATCTCATAGCTGGTTTAGAGTTAGTCAAATTTGCACTAATTTGCGCCAAATTCCCTGGTCTGCTGTCACAGAGCCTTTAGTGCAGACCCAGGTTAGTGACTGTTGTTCTAGCTTAAATTGTGGCCTAATGAATTAAGCAGAGGATCTCATTTGTGGTTTATAGTTAGTTCTTATAACAAGCATTAAGCTCATTATCTGGTATCACAGAAATTAGCTTGTTGGAGAGCTTATTTGGTGTCTGCAAATCTGCACTCTCACTGCATACCTGCTACAACAGCTTAGAGTTTTTAAGTGCATATGATCTTGGGTCAAATTAGTTGAGCAATTGTGGATTAATTTTAGGCAATTTTGTCCTGAACATAGATTTTCACATCAGCTTTGAGCCTGTTCTTCTGGATTCTCCAATTAAGCCCTGGTTAGCTTTTTATTAAGCTGCAAAATAGCTTGTTTGGTCACTGCACATACTTTTGAGTTGCTACTGTGCAGAGCTTATAGGGCTTATTCCTTTGGCTTATTTGTTCATTCTGAGTTGCTTTATACTTGATTTAGTTCTTTGCTTGATCCCTGATCTTTTTGTGATTTTTGGACATCATTTGCTTATTTTGTGCTTATTTCCAAACTGCTTATTGTACTGTTCTGCTTATTGGGGTTCAATCACTTTCTGAATTTATTTTTCCTAGATTAGAAATTTGATTTTAAATTTACTCAAATTTTTCCAGATTTTTCCAAACTATTTTACTATTTTTAAATCATTTAAATAGTTTTAATTAGTTTTTAATTCATAAAAAATTATTAAAAAGTCAAAAAAATATTTTTCTTTTTCCAAAAATTTTCTTTTATCAGTTTTAATTTAGGAAAATTATTTTTATATTTTTAGGTTTTAAATTTTAGAAAATCACTTTTTATTTACGTTTTAAAGTTCGTCGCGTAACGTTTTTAAATTCAATTTTCAATTTTAGGGTTACGTGCTTAGTTTAATTGTTCCATTAGCTTAATTAGTTGATTTCTTTTATAATTTCATTATTCGTAGTATAAAATCACCAATCAATCACTCTTTTTCACACACATTCACCACACAATTCGACACTGAAACAAAAACTCGAATTCGACCTTCGTTGGGACACGACCCGGGGAAAATGCATCCGTTTCCTTTTCCTTTGAAAAAATATATACATAAAACGACAGATCAAGCATGTATACCGGACCTAATACCAATTTTTGTTAATGGATACTGGGCTTCTTCTAGTCTAATCTACTTTAAAGTTTGAATCTGTTAATATGTGAGTCCTATTTGATATATATCTAATGCATAAACAGATACAACCATAAACACAGAATAATCGAATACCTCTTTTAACATTCGGAAGCATTAAAGCAGTCTGATGCATAGCATTTTAGTGATATGGAATTGCAAATAATGAGAACGCTTGATATTTTTTGTTGTCAATTGTGTTCTGTGTATTGAATAAAACAATAAAACAACAGAAATGTTTTTTGTAGAAAGTAGGCTTGGCTTGTTTTACCTTTTCACAACAGAGCGTCTCGTGTGGTTTAAAACGCAGCTTCCTATACGCATCTCCAAATACGACTATTTTGAACTTACTAACTGGAAAATCAGAATCATAATCACTCCATTTCAATTCTTAGTCAACATTTTCCGTTTTCATGAGATGGCTCGAAGCAAAAACTAAAAACAAACTAGTTTCACTGTAATCATCAATGCTTCCCTCAGTATTTTAAACAAATATCCTAAATCAGTAACATAAACACTACTGACGGAAACTTATCAATGTACGAAATTAGATAAACAGTAAATAAAAGAAAAACATCAAATTAAAAGCATTATATACTACCCAAAAACAAAACATAATCGTCATTGACAAAATCCCTAAATCTAGCATAACGCGTAATATAATAATAATCACAAATATAATATCAAAATGCACAATTGACAGAAACTATAAACTGATATTACCTGATTGTCATTATTATGGTCTGCATCCGCCATTGATTTATCCTGTTGCTTAATAAGATCATAAGTTAAAAAAAAAAAAAAAAAAAAAAAAAAAAAAAGAAAAAAAAGAAAAGAAAAAGAGGCATATGAAATATAAGCAGAGTCAATAAGCTCATACGCCCACACGTAAGCTTAAATAAACACCCCCTTAAAAGCCTCAAGGATAAAATTGATCCTATATATCTTAAACTATTTGTTTTAGCTCATGGAGAATACTTTTGGAGCGGTGACATTATAAGGTACGGTTAAGCAATGCACGAGTAATAAAAAAGTTACAAAGCAAGTAAAAAGATGAATGAGAGAAAGAGAATACTTGCAAGACCAGATGGGGATTACTTGCAGCAGAGTGGATACGCCTTGTATCAAAAGCGCTCTAGATCTTAAAACGTCATAAGCAACAGGGAACATAGCTTTTACCGGATAATCTTTGGCTCGATTCTCGATCCTTTTGAGAATCATGGGCCTTAACTTCCTGAAATCTACTTTAGGATTTGATCTGTAGTGTCAAGTAATTCCAATCAACCCTTGCACCATAATCGCGCTATATAGTCTGGGATTCCTCATAGCGGCCATATTTGTAAATATATTATATCAGAAGCTATTACAAATGCAAATCAACAAATAATATTTAGACTCGGAAACACAAACTTAAAACAAGGTTCCGGGCAGCAAATGAAGAGAAAATAAGTTTAACTGAACAAACAAACGGATACCAAAACTTCAAACAAACACATTTTCGGGCTTAGAAACTCAGGTTGTTTATGTTAGCGTTGTTTAGAAAGAAAAAAACATATAAACACATACACGAATGGAACCATTGGGGCATTGCCCAGTGGTATCACACACCCAACTGCACATATCCCGTTTACTCAAGGAAGGCTAAGAGCACTCGGTACCCCAAGTTATAGGGCGCGTTATAGCCTTTACCAAATTTCTTTTATGATAATACAATAGACTGACTAAGGGGGTGTTTGTTTAAGCTTATATAGCGGGCTCATGGCTTATTTGATTTCTGGCTTATGTTTCATAAGCTCATTTTTTCTGGCTTATATTCAAACTTTTCCGCTTATAGAAGCTTATGATGTCATAATAAGCTTATATAAGCCGAAAAGTTTCAATATAAGCCAGAAAAAATGAGCTTATAAAACATAAGCCGAAAATCACATAAGCCATCTATATAAGCTTAAAGCCTTAAACAAACACCCACTAAAGCAAGGTACATGTAACACAAGAAAAAAAACCTTATTCAATTTCATCATCCATTTATTTAACAATTAGATGCTGCATATCAAATCAATAAGATATCTAATACACCGATGCAGCAACTAACAACTAGTCAACTACCATTGACAACAAACATAATATAGAACAATAAAATCAATATATACATTATTCTCATCATACCGTCAAATCTGACACTGAATATATTTGGAAGCCCCGTTTTCTTTTTCTTTTATATCTATCGATGGAGGTGCCGGCGATTTAAACGCGGGGGGGGGGGGGGGATGGGGAAGTGGTCGATGGCGGTGGTGATGGAAAGTCTTTGTGGCAATGGATTGGGTTTTCCCCTATCCATGATTGTAGATCTAGATCGATGGAGGTTCCGACGATTGATGAGGAAGTGGTCGAAGGCGGTGGTGGACTCATCGAACAAACAGAGAGGAGTGTTTTTTTTGTGTGTGTGTTATTTGGCAGGGAGAAGAGAGAAATAGAATGGGTGTGTGGGTAAGTCCTTATAAAAAAATTTGAGATATGACACGAATTTTATGACACTAAAAATTGCGTGTCATCTAGCTTCATATTTTATAAGTTATGACAATTTTTTTATGACCCTCATTTTTGCTTGTCATTATTGATGCGTGTGTCATAAATTAGGTGTCATTAAAGGCTATTTTTCTAGTAGTGATTGATACGTTAATGTTTACTTTTGTAATTCTCAGGTAAAAACAAGTATTATGTGAAACTTGGCGATTTTGGACTAATTATGGAGCAAAACAAGCAAGATGTTAAGAGTCTACTGAAATGTACAAGATCAAGATCATTTTGCTCCAGATACGCCGCAACATACTTCTTACATACGACGCATCACTATCAAGATTTCACAAGTTACGATCCAAGACAGCAAAGGACATGCGCCGCATGGAGAAATGGAGTTACGCCGCATCTTAAGGCGGTGTACGAATATTCCTGAATATATTAATCTTGGACCCCACGCGAAGTTAAGTCAATGCGCCGCATCTACTTATCCTATGCGCCGCATCTAACCCTTAGGCAGAAACTATAAATACCCCAAGGTCAGACGAATTTTGAGAGTTTTTTAAAGAGGTTGGACAGTGCAAGATACCAGACGTATTAGCAGCACAAGACACACCCTAAACGAAGATACAAGAGCTGTAAGAAGGTCCTGCATGTATTCAATTCATTAAGTAGTTTTGCTTTATTGTATTAGTACACTTTAATTCATCAGGATTGATGGGCTGATGTCATGTGACTACGGAAAACCATGTCCACCCCTTAAAATTGCTTTCCCATTAATTAAAGTTTATATGTTGATGTCTTTGGTGACTTTTATTAGTGTATTGATAACCTCTGTGTCTAGCTGAGCATTGCTTGGGTCGCCATGCCCCTTCCTCGCCTATCTATTCTAGCGTATACGAAACGTGGGCATCACAGGTGCTCAATATTCTAGGATAGTGGGATAGACATAAGTGATCATTAAAGGTTTACTCGCCGATAAGATTAGAGCCAACGAGAAAGGGTTAATTATATACACTTCATATAAAACTAGCAATAAAACAAGTGACAAGCTACTTAATTATCAGGACAGGTCTTCTTATTGTCTCAAGTATCTATCTATGTACGTGTGTGCTAATCGCTGATTCGTGCTCATTAGTTTAGTTTTATATTTAATCATAACCAAACCGTGCCAGTCTCTCAGGCTGAACCCCCTTGCGTTAGATCAGGTTGTACAGCTAACTTAGGATATTAAAATACTGATTAGAACAACTAGATAATACGTTCCACTCTTAGTGATCGACACTCTACTTACCATTATATTCATACTGACCGGGTACACTGCTCGTAAAGTGTATGTGTTATTGATAAGTCGGCTAAATATAAATTTAAAACTTGAGTAGGCATTAATACTACTAAACCGCAACGACACGCGCACGCATCAAGTTTTTGGCGTCGTTTCCGGGGAGTGAATTGTTATTATCTGTTAATTTGATTATTATTTTGATTAGGTTTTTCTTTTTAATTTTTAGATTCTAACCGCTAACCCTGATATATATTAGATAAATTGCATTCATTGTATTATTTGCATATTTTCTGTTTTTGTGTGTTTTTATTTTCTTTAATTTTTGTTTCTTTTTGTTTGTTTTTATTTTTTTGTTTTTCTTTTTCTATTTTTCTGTATTCTGCTATCGTTGTATTGTGCTGATACAAACGATACGGCGCATCTGTTTTCACAGATATGGCGTATTGCGTTTAATTTTTATAAAATACAACGCGTTTAATAAATTCGAGTACGACGCATCTTTCCCCAAGATACGGCGTATTGTGTTTTTAATAAAAAAATTTTTTCTAAACCCTAACGCCATACGACGCATCTGGTTTCACAGATACGGCGTATTTTTAATTTAAATTAAAAACAGTTTTCGAATTATTAAACAGATACGACGCATCGATTTTTATCGATACGGCGCATCTACTAAATCAAAAATCTTGTATTTTGAAACGTAACGAAAATACGGCGCATTAACTTTTGTTAATACGACGCATTTAATTTTAATAAATATAATCGATTTTTGATAAATTAAACTGATACGGCGCATTCTAAAATTATAAGCGGCGTATCTGCTTTCTGAATAAAAGTCTGATTTAATTTTAACGTAATAAGATACGGCGCATCCAACTTTCTGGATACGGCGCATTATCTGCAGATATCAGTTAATTTTATATCCGTTTCTAAATTCATTAATTTCTCTTCTAGCGAACAAATCCTACTGACGATTTTACCTATGATGACAGGTTTTGCTATGGAAGACATGTCAGTGAACGGATATCTTGCTAAGGAACTTATGGATGATAAGCACAATGAAAAGTCCCGCACCAAAAAGCCGTTAATTCTGAAAAGTGATGAGGAGTGTGATAACTATGAAGTTAGCTTGAGCAAGTTCCCAGCATTAAGCATTACTAAAAGCTCAGAATTGGAAAAGGAACTCTTGCTTTCGGATTCATTCGAAGTGGAAGTTTTTGAAGATGTCAACTTCAATGTGCTCATGATTGATGCCAATTTATTCTCTTGGGAGACCCCTCTTGAAGCTACTTATAAGGAATTCAAACGCTTATGCAATATTGAAGATGGGATATTCTCTTATGATTTACTAATGAGCTACACTGAAGATGAATTGTTACTCTTATGGCCTATCATTGAATCTAAAGGATTAACTTGGACTACTATCGAAGAAAAAGATGGGAAATTCCAAATTGAATACATGAACTCAGCGAATGCAGTCAACAAATCGAGCAACAAAAGCTATGAAGTCCAACCTATACAAACTTCTTATATGCCTTATTCCGAACAATATTGGGGATTAGATAAAAGCTATCTGGATAACGAAAGAATGTATGCTGAATCGGAGATACTATTTCATGGAAAGTTGGTAAGGTTGATGGATATCTCTTTAGAAGAATGGCTTGAACTTAAATACGGCAATCCCAAATTTGCTCCTATGAATGAAGTCAAACGGATTGTGACCTCATGGTTGACACGAAGTTTTAAAGGACAATTTAATGAGTTCATGGAGATAAGAAGGAACATGATTGGTAACACTAGCTTTGACGTTAACCACGATCCTAACAATGTTGATTTTTCAAATTGGTTAGCTAGTAAGTTCAATAACCATAAGAGCATGGACCGTGCTACTAAAGATGTGTTATGGGTATATTGGATGAGAGGGGAAGATGAGGAAGTAGAAGGCAACAATGGATCATCACATGACGATTCAGCGGTCGAGGAAAGCATTGAAGAATTGTTCAGAATAGACATTGATGTGTTCAATTATGAGACACCCTTGTGCGAACAGTTCAAAGAATTTAATTACCTTCTTCAAATCGACGCTGATGTGCTAACTGGAGACCTACCAGGATTCAAAACTTATGATGATTTCAAAAACACCTGGTACTACGAATGGAATGACCAAATACCATGGGTTTGGGATAAACCATGGGAATTTGAGCATATTAATCACACTTGTAAACCTTTCTGCTTCAAGGATGGATTTGGTGAATGGCCAACCAGTGATTATAAGAATGATGGAACCTGTAATGGGGGAAGTATAATTGGAATGAAACGGGTTGGAAACGATGTATACTTTGAAAACGATGATTGGTATGAAAAAGTTGAAGACTGCCTTCGTAAAGTAGAGGCTTTACAAGAAAAAGGTAGAATCGAATACTTAAAAGAACTAAAGGGAGCATCGAACACTACTTTCTGGGAATGGGTGCATGGACAATTTGATGATTACACAAAGCTTAGTCGACGCTTACAGTGAGAATTGAAAAAAGAGTGGGATGAGATTCAAGATTATTATCAATCCTTTAACGTGGTTAATTATGATCACTATGATAATAACGATGAGTCGCGAGGAGAATTGATTGATGAACTTGATGACTATTTGAATGAGGATCCTTATTTCAAGTTTGTTGATAGAGACGAAGAAGAATTCATCAAGAGAAAATGAAGACTACTTGGGATCCCTTATAATGACCCACCCATGATAATTTCTGAAAAAATTAAAGTCATCAAATACTCTTTGGGACCATATGAGGAATATGTTGCGACGAAGACCAAAAAAATATATTAGATTAAGTCGTACGGAAGAAAATGTTGCGGAGCTATACGGGAACATCTTTCGGATGAAAGAAGAAGGATGGCACGTAACAAGAACAAAATAAGGAGCTGAACGTGAGTCTAACTTGAAGACTCTAGAATAAAGACAAGTGCTGACCGGGAGACAACCCGGAAGAAAATTTTTACATTCTGTTCTGTGTCGAGTCTGTCAGACCTGCAGAAAATGCGGCGCATCTCAATCCTAAGATGCGACGCATCGCCTGCACTGGTCATATCTTATTTAATTTTATGCATTTTTACTTTTGACTTTAAAACTTTCTGTCAGTATTTTAATGCGGCGCATCCCTGGTTAAGGATGCGACGCATCTTCTATTCTGATTCGTACTTATTCCAGGCTCGATACGGCGTATCTTCTTCCATAAGATACGGCGTATCGACTGACCTGATGATTTTCAATTTAATTTTTTAAGTTTTATTTTTACTAACTACTAATGTATTATGCAAGTTTGAATCTTCTTAACTCAGGTGTGTTAAAGTCTTAATGGTATTATAGATTCCTGCATTTCCTGTGGATACATCATCTATGAAGCTTAAACGTTATCATCCACAAGAAAGTTGATTTTTGCTCTTACACGAATAAAGGAGGATCATACCGAGCAAATCTCAGGGGAATTTTTCTGTTCTAATTCTTTTATTTTCCATTTTTTAACCTTTGATACAAACAACGAGGACGTTGTTTAACTTAAGTGGGGGGATTGGAGAATTAGAACACTTACTTGTCCTAAACTTTTTCAAAATATGCTTAAAATGCGTTTAATATATCAAAATTTAAAATTTTTAGCCTGTTTTTGTTTAAAGTCTAAATTACATAGCTGCACACATAACATTATTTCCAAAAATTGTGAACTTATCAAAATTCACAAATCTATGAGTGTGTCGGTGACTTGTAAACTTTAGAACTTGGCTTGTATACTATTCGAGGCCACCATAATAAGTATTATCTACATAATTGGAATGACTTGTCTAAATTGGTAAATTTCTAAGATTACACCCAAATAGCCTTTATATGTTATGTGATATTAACTAACTACATTGGTTAGTTAACCCCCGTATAAACCCTTTGTTACTCTCACTTTTAGAGTAAGATACCCCTAGAAAAACACTCAGAGCCATTCCTTTCGTTTCTTACACCTTTGTTATAATGTTTCGTTACACCCTTACACCTTAGCCTACCCTGTAGATTAAAATCCGTGGTTAATTGCTTTAGGCAAAGTGTGTTTCCTTACATTACCTGTGTTCGCGTGCGTAATTCATTATCTTTGGTTGAGTCAGGAAATTGCACAATGCAATTGGTATGAAAGTAAATATTGTATAACTTTGAGTTTATTTTTCGTGTGTTTACTACTTTCACTATTACAGTTATTTCTGAAAGTATGAAAAGTATGGAAAAATTATCCAGAAAGATAGTGATAGAAAATTTGTGAAATTTTACACATATTTGTTGATGTAAAAAAAAAAAAAAAAAAAAAAAAAAAAAAAAAAAAGAAAAAAAAAATCGAAAAAAAATAGAAATGAAAAAGAAAAAGGAAAAGTTGGATGTTTATTTTAACCAACTTATATAAAGTTTTGTATTAAGTGGGAGATATCACCACTATTTGTTGTATATTATATTTATGGATTGAATGGGAGTTGGCCGTTATGGAACGACAACTAAGGTTTATTCTTTGATTGAGATTTTGTTGAGCGTAATTCGTGTCTACCTAAAGCGTGTGTTTCAAGTGTTAAAGCGTGAGTTATTCAATGATATGAGTCTTATTCATGGGATGGTTGGGATAGTAATTTACCACACTTAGGATTTTAATTTATCTGTTTTGTTTATTTTTCATTTTACACCAATTTGTATCCCAAATATTATCCATACCCTATATCATTCTTTATCCAAACCTTTGATTTATTGAGATTAGGGATTTGAGCAATCTTAAGTATCGTAGTCGTGGATTCGGCTATGTATTTATGATTTTGTCGCCCTTTTTGATATAATATTATTGGTAAAGATTACTTGGTCCTATCTTTAGCTTATTCGAGTTAAGGATTTGAGCAATTGCAAGTATCGTGGTCGTGGATTCGATCATGTATTTGTGATTTTGTCGCCTTTTCTGGAATATGAGATCGATAGAAATTAAGAAGAATGATCAACCCTTAACCAACAAACCCTTTTTACCGCTTTAGACTTGTTATTCCTTAGCTTTAGTGGAGGAGATGCGTATACCTGCCAAGTTTATGATAGAATATTCGTCACGACTGGACAGTTAAACGATTAGATTTGCTTTTATCAAAATATTTTATTTTATTTCTAATTCGTTAAGTGTTTGGTTGTGCAATTATGACAAAAAACGAATACATGCTTAAATATAAAAATAAATCCTAACATCTTTTAGGATACATTTTCATAAGATTTATTCTAAGATTTACTTGGGGACAAGTAAAGTTCAAGTGGGGGGATATTTGATGAACTCAAATAAGTACATTTTATTATCATCATTTATCCTATTTATTTGACTTGTTTTATTATATTATATATGAGAATTGATACGTTAATGTTTACTTTTGTAATTCTCAGGTAAAAACAAGTATTATGTGAAACTTGGCGATTTTGGACTAATTATGGAGCAAAACAAGCAAGATGTTAAGAGTCTACTGAAATGTACAAGATCAAGATCATTCTGCTCCAGATACGCCGCAACATACTTCTTACATACGACGCATCACTATCAAGATTTCACAAGTTACGATCCAAGACAGCAAAGGACATGCGCCGCATGAAGAAATGGAGTTACGCCGCATCTTAAGGCGGTGTACGAATATTCCTGAATATATTAATCTTGGACCCCACGCGAAGTTAAGTCAATGTGCCGCATCTACTTATCCTATGCGCCGCATCTACTTATCCTATGCGCCGCATCTAACCCTCAGACAGAAACTATAAATACCCCAAGGTCAGACGAATTTCGAGAGTTTTTTAAAGAGGTTGGACAGTGCAAGATACCAGACGAATTCAGACGTATTAGCAGCACAAGACACACCCTAAACGAAGATACAAGAGCTGTAAGAAGGTCCTGCATGTATTCAATTCATTAAGTAGTTTTGCTTTATTGTATTAGTACACTTTAATTCATCAGGATTGATGGGCTGATGTCATGTGACTACGGAAAACCATGTCCACCCCTTAAAATTGCTTTCCCATTAATTAAAGTTTATATGTTGATGTCTTTGGTGACTTTTATTAGTGCATTGATAACCTCTGTGTCTAGCTGAGCATTGCTTGGGTCGCCATGCCCCTTCCTCGCCTATCTATTCTAGCGTATACGAAACGTGGGCATCACAAGTGCTCAATATTCTAGGATAGTGGGATAGACATAAGTGATCATTAAAGGTTTACTCGCCGATAAGATTAGAGCCAACGAGAAAGGGTTAATTATATACACTTCATATAAAACTAGCAATAAAACAAGTGACAAGCTACTTAATTATCAGGACAGGTCTTCTTATTGTCTCAAGTATCTATCTGTGTACGTGTGTGCTAATCGCTGATTCGTGCTCATTAGTTTAGTTTTGTATTTAATCATAACCAAACCGTGCCAGTCTCTCAGGCTGAACCCCCTTGCGTTAGATCAGGTTGTACAGCTAACTTAGGATATTAAAATACGGATTAGAACAACTAGATAATACGTTCCACTCTTAGTGATCGACACTCTACTTACCATTATATTCATACTGACCGGGTACACTGCTCGTTAAGTGTGTGTGTTATTGATAAGTCGGCTAAATATAAATTTAAAACTTGAGTAGGCATTAATACTGCTAAACCGCAACGACACGCGCACGCATCAGCAACCACAAGTACGCACACAAGAGTACTTAACAAAGTGCTAGTCATAATCAAGAACTACGAACATTGGTGTCCAACCGATTCTACTATTCGGGCGCTTCCGAAGTACATAGAATACGGCCTCATGAGAGGACCACCACAAGAACTCCCAAGTACGAACATCCATGAACTCCAAAGTACGAACATCCAAGAACTCCAACAAGAATATACACACAAGTACATTCAAGGCAACCACAAGTACGCACATACAAGAACAAGTAATCCTACAAATATGGCTCAATCCAGAACATATATAAAGACATATCAACGCATACTTTAAAGAACACATTGTATACTTTTCAGCCCGAATCTCAATCGAGTATGGAGTACGAAACTCACCTGACAAGCAACAACGACAATATAAGCACAAAAGTCTTCCACGTACTTCCCAACGTTCACACGCGCTCCAAAGCTCGACCTAAATCAATCCAATGATTGTCGAACAAGTACATAAGGATAATGTCTCGCCACAATATATCCTACGTCTAATTAAATAGCTATCATACCTAGAATGCCCCTAGATACTCTATCAAGACCAATGAACAAAGTACTAAAGAATGGACTCGAAGCACTAACCAAGGAACGAAGACTAAACGTTTAAAAGTCAAAAACACAATTTTTGGTCCTGGACTGGCGTCTCATACGCCCCTCTCTAAAGTAGTGTTTTGGCGTCTCGGTCTAAGGCTTGGCGTACAACAGGGGTGATCTGGCGTCTTGGACGGCCCATCTGGCGTCTTAGACGCCCTAACTGGCGTCTTGGACGCCACCTGCTGCCCAGGTGCTACAGTAACAGTACATGATCAAGAACACGAACCAAAACTCATTTAAACACTAATTTCGACCTCCAAACGACCAAATCGAAGCATGAAACTTTGACATAACCTCCTACTAGTGTAAACAAGCATATCTAACATCTTTTCTCAAGAATCCATGACTCGAATCACGATTCACCAAATCCATTTTCGACTAGTAAATGATTTGAACAAAACGAAACTTTCTAGTTACAAATCGACTTGACTAACATGATCTACTACTATAATCAAAGCTTATACTACAATAATAATATGAAATAGGTTTCAAAATACTTACAATGATCTTTAAAAACTCAAAAATAAACCCGAAAATGGTATAGATACGTGAAGAAGATGATCACGACGATTAACTAGTGAATACACGACACTTGAATCGATCCCTAGTGAATTTGGCAAGAGCTTTTGCTAGCTTTCTTTCTTTTCTCTTTTCTTTCTTTCTTTTTCTAGATATTTTGATAATGAGGAGGTTACCTCAAGTTGAGGTAACTAACTAGTTGATATTTTAGAACACTGATCAGCTTACGGGTAACTAGCAGATTAAATAAGTGACCGTACGTACACCTCGAACATAATTAGAACTCGAGACTTATATTTTCCGAAACGAAATCAATATCTCTACATTAATAAGTACACTTGTCACATGATTTCATCAAATCATTTCACGAACATTTCTCAGACTTAACAACTAGATATCCAATTTAATCGTACGACTTTGGGCATTCATATTTGGCATTCGTCTAGATAGCTATTAACTAAACGATATCACGATAAAGTCTATATACTCAAGAACTCGAACTCAACATGAACACATGAACTCGTATTATTATATAAATACGATCTAATTACACGAACATAACCAAGAACCGTACTTTGACTATAAAATACGTACATATGAACAGGACGATCAGGTTATACCACATAAGCATGCGGGTGCTTCAATATATGATGAGTAGTGTGTAATCAAACGGTTATACCACATAAGCATAGAGGTGCTTCATCATATAATGGGTGGACTTAAATCTATCGTTTATGTTGTTTACGACTGTTCGAGGTGGCCCATCATATGATGAGTAGTGTATAATCGAATTGTTATACCACATGAGCATAGAGGTGCTTCATCATATAATGAGCTGCTTCAAGTCTTATGTATATAGAGATGTTGTTTTGATAGTTGCAGTCCATGAACTGTAGGAATGTTGAGAAATTATTAATAGTCTATACACTGTGTATGGTCTGAAGACATGTGGACACATTTATGCAATTTAGAAGTAATGTAAAACATATGGATGATTTAACTGCTCTCATAATTTAGAAGTCATATTGAAGTACTGTAAAATGTATGGATGATTTAAGTGCTCTCATACTTCAAAAGTCATTTTACTATACATATATATGCAGATGTAATTGGTTATGTGACAACTGCCAACACAAAAGTCAAATGGAAGCCAGACTGTTGAATTCAACTTGACAAATGAGAAGAAGTATGCTTACATTTCCTTATTTTCACATTCTGGTGCCATTTTGAATAAAATATAACATGTCGTGGTATGTGAAACAGGGGACAACAGGTACGTGTAACACCGTGGGGAGAATTGGGGGTTGATATGGTGGCTAAGAATAAAATATAATTTTTGTTGATTTAATTGGGCTAATTTAAGCCCAATCAAATATCCATTCATAGCTTATTAAACTTTATCCTAATTTAAGCCCAAAAAACCTATATAATGTATATAAATAAAATTTAGAATTAATATTTCCTTTTTTTTCCACCAAAAGTACATATATTTTTAATAAATTTCTTTGCCTATTACACTTTCTTTTTATTATTTATGTACAAATATAAATTTGTATATATACATATTTATTTATGTTGCTTTATAACAATTCATAAAAATTGGGCTAATTTGAGCCCAATCAAATATCCATTGATAGCTTATTAAACTTTGTCCTAATTTAAGCCCAAATCAACTATATAATGAGAACTTACAAGATTTGGTTTTAGTCATTCATTTGACATTATACGCATACAATTGCAAATCTGCAAATCATTTCAATTGCAAATAATTAAAAAAAAAAAAAACATGAAACCAATTACCATTTAGTCCCGGAGTGCGGAGCACGGGCTTTAAGTCCTAGTTAGTTCAAAAGATTATTAAACTCTTTACTTATGATAGTAAGTTAAATCAATTTGGCATGCACCTTTTACGTGAGCTTCATTGTTATCAGTGGTATTCTTCCCCTTTAGTGTTAGTCTTTTACAATTTACTATAAGCATGTGATCCACAAGTTAAACTCTACACATAATACCAGACGACGCGTAACAATTTATTCATCCAAATCAAACACAAAACGCTAAGGGTAGAATAAAGGGTATAAGACGCAACATCTAAAGGTAAACACTACATATAGTTCCGAGAGGAAAAGGCTGTGTATATGGCTACACGTTGAGCTTTAATAGTTTTCTCAACGTGTTATTCCCTGACTTGTCAGGGCAGTAAATGAACATTAAATGTTCAGACGTCGTCTATCCACACAACACATATACACTGCTTCAAAGGGAATACTCTACGTTTGATGACCTACAAGCTGCGTTTATTACTATACCACTTTAAAAAAAATAAGTCAAATATTCACACATTTTAGATCATATATCTTAATCCCTTATAAAGGCTCCAACCCCCCTCCTTTTCCAACTTTTCACTTTTAAAATGTCTATTTTACCCCTAAATAATTTATTTAATAAAAAGATGGAGTATAATTTTTTGAAGGACATGTGTAACACCCCACCAGTGACGGAAACGTGAGATGCAACTAAAACAAGCTTGCAATTGGATATTATAAAGAGAAACTACATGATGTTCATATAACGCTACACGTGCGTTGGCACATACATGTAACACCCCGCTAATGCGGAATACACAAGATGCACACTAAACAGTACATTGCTTAACAGTAAAGATGATCACAACACACTATAAACATACAATAAATGGAAATTTGGTTACAACATTTGATACAAAAATTCCATTCCTGTTACATTAGTTACCAACTTAGTTACATAAATAGATACAAAAGAAAGCTTGACTATATATAAGCTTCAAAAGACGTCCAAGCTCTGAAGCTAAAGAACTTGAAAACCTAGCTTACTGCTGTTCACCTGAAAAGCATGAGTCAAGTGTCAACTACAAAGGTAGTTGAGTGAGATACAGGTTTTGAGTTCGAAAGAGTTACCGTTATTCGTTCACCTGTTCAGTTCAATAGTTACCCAGACCGAGTCAAGGTTTAGCAGATATAATAACGATACAATTCAGACATCAAACTCAATTGATATCAATAACACGTACAGTTCAAGTGAGCATAAGTTAAATAGATACACAAATAAGTACCAATAAAGATAAGAGTTCAATATGCTAAGCCATGGCCGTTTCAGATACACAACACAAATAGACCGACTACGTATAAGCATAATTAGATACTATGCACTTACCGATACGGGGTAAGTGAGGACTGGCCTGTCCTAAATATAAATAGCGCTATTCATAGATATCCTAGGCTCCGATACGGAGAGTTAATAGCAATTGATATAGTTTCATAATTCCCGATACGAAGGAATTATAAGCTCACTGTGGCATTACGCAGATACATTGCAACCTTACATTAGTTTTGAGGCATAACAGTAAATACAGTTACAGCACAACAGAGACCTATAGTTCAGTTCGATCGTTCAGTTTAGTTCAAATACGCTTTCTAATTACTACCTTTATGTACACACTACTTTATAATCAATTAGTCGTCTACTTTCTATGCTTATATATCGGCTGACCTACCACATCTAAGCATACTACTAATTAATTATGTTCACGTGTAAATATTAATAGTATTTAAATAAACAACAATTAACAGTTCAGATACAACGGAGAGATATAATTTAGCTCAGTTTAATTCGTAAAACATTTTTAATTTCATACTTTCCACCCCGATTATAGAAACAATTAAAGCAAAAAGAGGTTGTACTCACCTGATACGAAAGTTGATCAAGTTACAAACAAGTACACAACTACGAACACGAGCACGAGCGGATCACAAGTCAACACAAACGGGACCTATAATGCAATTATTTACATTTTAAAGTTACTCGCTCGAATATAGGTTCTATGCTAAACGATTTTAAACCTAAGGAATGCCAATACCGAACTGAAATCCTCATACGACTTTCACACAGATAAAGATGCCATTTAAGTAAATCATTTTATTTATTAAGGCCAAATGTGATTTTCAACTTAGAACTCGAACGTATTTGACCGTACTCGAACCAAACATAGAATGAACCATCTCACCAAATCCGAACAATATTGTTCATATTTTGACCCTTTGAACTAAATCCGAACAATATTGTTCGTATTTGACCATTTGAACTAAATCCGAACAATATTGTTCATATCTTGACACTTTGAACTAAATCCGAAAAATATTGTTCATATTTGACACTTTAACTAAATTCGAACAATATTGTTCGGATTTCGATACCCCAAAATCCGAACAATTTACAAAATCTGAACAATTTATAAAATCCGAACAATTTACAAAATCTGAACAATTTACAAAATCTGAACAATTTATAAAGATCTAGAATGCAATCAATCGATCCTTAGGGGTCCGTCTATAACCATCACAACTCTTAACTTGCAAGCGAAACCTGTATACCAGAAAAGATACTCAAAAACGTCAACACTAGGTTGGTGAATTCGTAGGTTTGAACACATAGCATTAGATTGAGTCGTGACATAACATCATAGTATACATATACATATCTACATACATATACATATACACTTATAGTATCGTTAGAGATGATCCTGCTGTAAGGTCCACTTTTCGTTTAATGGACTTACAACGTAGGCACCTCTATGTCAATAATAAACAAGTTAAGTAAACCAAGACTATACTGTTTGTTAAACAAGTGTTGATAAACTTAAACAAAGATCCGTAACAATAAAGAACAATAAGCATAAACAACTTGATAAATAAATGAGTAGTTTAACACAAAGAAGTTTTTCAAATGTATTTTGATTTATTGAAGTATGAACAAAATACAAGGTTGTGCGGAATCAATAATAAAAAACAAGTTTAAAACTATTCTAAACAACCTTTTGAAAGACAAATGATCTAAAGAGGATAAACACCTTTGTGTGGAAAATAAATACCCAAGTATTTATTTTCTATTCGAACACAAAGTGTAAGTGCAGGAGAAACTACTATGATAATAATGTTTTGCTTTGTTATTTTTGCACTTACAACCGATTCTATTTATAGGCAAAGTCCATATACGATGAAGTGGACAAATACGTATAAATATACGGTGTAATATACTCTAAGTAAGACAAGTTGTAAGAATACAATTATTGTCTTAACTATAAAGCAAGAGACAAATATTCCTTGATGGGACGTTGTCTCTACTTTATACAGAATTACCGTCTTAGAGATAATGTATTATGGGATGTGTTAACCGGACGGGGTCTACCTTTTAGCTATGACAGGCATCACATGGGACTTAAATGCAAGCAGTACTAGATTTGACCCCTAACCCACGCGCCCCTTTAATTTTTGTTAGTGGGTACAAAGGACATATACATGACGAGTATTTACTTTTGCATTTTTTTTTTTTGACCGGATTTACTTTTGCATTAAAAAAAAAAAAAAAAAAAAAAAAACGAAGGCTAAAAAGATTAGTGGTATCCAAAGCATTTAATTTTTGTAAAAGTTATAAAAAATAAAAAAATACATTGTCATAACAAAGTTGTAAAAGTTATAAAAAATAAAAAAAGTTGTAAAAGTTATAAAAAATAAAAAAATTAATTTCGAAATAAAAAAAATATTTTTCTAAAAAATAAAAAATAAAAAAATACATTGTCATAATGTGTTATTATTTAATGTGTTAACGTTAACGTGTTTGTGTTAATGTGTTAACATTGTAGTTGTTTAATGCGTTAACGTTAACGTATACATTTCTTATAATTTTCTTATTTAATTTCGAAATTAAAAAAAAATAATTTCGAAATAAAGTAAGTTGTTAAAAAAAATTAATTTCGAAATAAAAAAATTTAATTTCGAATTTTTTTTAAGTAAGTTGTTAAAAAAAATTAATTTCGAAATAAAAAAAATTTAATTTCGAATTTTTTTTAAAGTAAGTTGTTAAAAAAAAGTTGTACTTTTTAGGATTTGTAGTTTTTTATTTTTAGGAATTGTACTTTTTATTTTTTAGGAATTGTATTTTTATTTTTAATCAAGTGTTTGTTTTTTTATATAATTGTTTAGTATTGGAAGAGTTAATGTTGCAAATTTATAATTTTGAAGGACAAATTATGAATATTTAAAAAAAAGATTTGGGAAGGTTGAAAGTAATGAGCGCCAGTAGATATTGTTATTTTTAAATAAACATTAAATGTCAGTCGGGTGCAATGCTACATGAGCTTTTAGATGACATTAATAATCTTCATATGCAGTAGATATTGTTATTTTTAAATAATGTGGTAACGTTGTTGTTTAATTTAATAATAACAGTTGTTGTTTAGTTATTTAACAATAACACGTTAACGTATATTTTTTTTAATTTTTTTTAGAAAATTATTTTTTTTTATTAACGAAATTAATTTTTTTTTCTTTTTTTTTCTGAAATAATTTTTTTTTAATTTTTTTTAGAAAAATAATTTTTTTTGTTATGACTATACGTATATTTTTTTTTAAAATTTTTTTTACCTAACATGAAGTATATAATGGGTGAAAGTGTAAGTTATCTTTACGTTAGCTTATTTTTTTTTTAAATCATTTTCTATAACAACCATAGATACTATGGAAGTATGAAATTAACGAGGCAAAATGTCGACATATTTCTTTAGTTTATAAAAGTTGATAACGTGTTGTAACTTGCACCGGTAAACTAGTGACAACAAAATCATGAAACTAGCACCACTTTATAAAATTCCCAAAATGACCTCCTATAATAAAAGAACCAAAAGGGTAAAAATGCATATTTGTGGACGACATTTACTTTGTACAGTTGGTAGTGGATATTCTGGGTGGGACCCTTTATTGGAGCAGCAATTGCAGCCTTTTATCACCAATTTACGGGACAACAATTTACGGTTATACAAGCCCCCCCTAATTTTGTTAGGGTTATACTATACAAGCCCCCCTTATGATGTCAAATCATAGGGGACAAAGGGCATCTTTCTTTTATTTTGCAGTATTACACAGTTTTCTGTCAGTTTCTGTTCCGTATTTCTGACAGTTTTTGGCTTTTGACATATTAAACTTTATATTTTCTGTTCCGTACTTTCAGGTTTATAGTTTTTTGATATAAATAAAATTATAAAAATAAAAAAAAAATAAAAAAAAATAAAAAAAAAATCAAAAAAAAAGGGGGGGCTTGGATAACAAAAAAAGGGGGGGCTTGTATAACTTGTCCCTTTTGTTATCCAAGCCTCCCCATGTTTTTTTTGTTTTTTTTATTTTTTTTTTATTTTTTTTTTATTTTTATAATTTTATTTATATCAAAAAACTATAAACCTGAAAGTACGGAACAGAAAATATAAAGTTTAATATGTCAAACGCTAAAAACTGTCAGAAATACGGAACAGAAACTGACAGAAAACTGTTTTATACTGCAAAGTCAAAGGGATATTCCTTTTGTCCCCTATGATGTGACATCATAGGGGGGGCTTGTATAGTATAACCCTGCAGCCTTTTATCACCAATTTATGGGTCTGACAAAAGTACCCTACTCTTACTAGACCCCGTTGGAATAGGGATCTACTAAAATAACGGGGTCTACCCCAATTTCTGCAAACCCTCTCTAACTAGGTACTGTTTGCAGTACTTTTTTCAGGTTTTGTCTCCTTTTTTTTTTTTTTTTTTTTTTTTTTTTTTTTTTTTTTTTTGGTTTTGTCTATTTGCTTTTTTTTTTTTTTTTTTTTTTTTTTTTTTTCCTGTTTGCTGTTTTTTTGTCAAGTGTTTGTTTGTCCAAGTCTGGTTTGTCCAAGTGTTTGTTTGTCCAACATTTTTCCAGTTTTTTTGTCCAAGTGCATAAGCACACAAGCAGATTGCACACAAGTGAGAAACAGATTGCACACAGGCTCAGATTAACGCGTAATCATCATCGCCGATTTAGAAAACCATTTGCACAAGTGATAAAAAAAGTGTTAGGCTCGGATATGAAGGTTGCAAAGTGATAAAAATATCACTTTGCCATCCATTCGGTTTTTAGAAAACCATTCGTCATCGCCTTTTTTAGAAAACCATTTGTCCAAGTGCACACAAGCATTTTTTTTGTCCAAGTGCAGATTGCACACAAGCAGATTGCCCAAGTGCACAGATTGCACCCAACTTACAACAAGTGCACAGGTAACACAAGTGAAACACACATGTTTCACAACTCTAATCTCAGATTCCCCAAGTACAACAAAGGCAAAAGCAGATTCTCAAACTGCAGGAACTCACAAGAGCATAGTAAAGATTCACTGCAAAGAGCATAGTAAAGATTCACTGCAATTAGTCACAACAAAGGCTCCACAGAACGACAAGAAAGGCTCCATTATAAACAAGGCTCACAAAAGCAACTCTCACCACAATCAATATCACAAACAATTATTTGCTCTCAATCAATATCACAACAATAACAAACACCACAAAGAAGCAGATTGCACAAGTGAAAGCAGCTATCAATCAGTATCACAAGGGTGGAGTTATAAAGACGGGGGCTATTTGGTTAGTTTAACAGGGGCTGCAGATTGCACACAAGTGAAACACAAGCCGCAAGTGAAACACAACAAAGATCTAAGGCTGCTGAAATGTCTAATTCACCATTTAACACACAAGAGGTAACATTAGGCTCAGACTATATATTTGGTGCAACATAAGCAAGTTTATCATATTTGGCTGCAACTTCAAAGGTGGCAAAATATTTTTTTTTTTGCCTGTCCATTTGGTAATGCCACGCCAAAATCAAAACTTTCTTTTTAAATCATCATCGCCTTATCTCAGTTTTTTTTAAAACAAACTGCTTTAATCAAACTGCTCATCAAGTTTCAAAAGCAAACTGCTTAAACCAAGTTTCAAATCTACTTAAAATAACAAACTGCTTATCAAGCATATAAGCAGTTTAAAATAACCAAATAGCCCCCGTCAATATAACCCACCCCATAGGGGGTCAGAGCACAACATAATCACATCACATACCTGTGGACTGTGGGGTAGGCCAGAGCAGGTATTCATACCACTCAAATGTGGCAGATCAAGGTGTTAACCTACCCACAGCCACAGGTATTCATCACCACAGAACCACCAACATAATCACATATCACCACAGATAACCATCACCAATTTTTTAGATCTAATTAGGGTTTCGTAATATCACATACCTGTGGACTGTGGGGTAGGCCAGAGCAGGTATTCATACCACTCAAAGGTGGCAGATCAAGGTGTTAACCTACCCACAGCCACAGGTATTCATCACCACAGAACCACCAACATAATCACATATCACCACAGATAACCATCACCAATTTTTTAGATCTAATTAGGGTTTCGTAAAAATAGGGTTTTTTAAATTAATCAGTAAATCTTTCAATTAACATAGGTTAATTGAAAGATTACTAGTTAATTTTAAAAACCCCCAATTTTTTACGAAACCCTAATTAGATCTAAAAAATAATATCTAAAAAAGTATTCTGTTAACGTTTAACCAATATCACAATAGATAACCATCACCAATTTTTTAGATATAATTAGGGTTTCGTAAAAATTAGGGTTTTTTAAATTAATCAGTAAATCTTTCAATTAACATAGGTTAATTGAAAGATTACTAGTTAATTTTAAAAACCCCAATTTCTTACGAAACCCTAATTAGATCTAAAAAATAATATCTAAACAAGTATTCTGTTAACGTTTAACCAATATCACAATAGATAACCATCACCAATTTTTTAGATCTAATTAGGGTTTCGTAAAAATTAGGGTTTTTTAAATTAATCAGTAAATCTTTCAATTAACATAGGTTAATTGAAAGATTACTAGTTAATTTTAAAAACCCCAATTTTTTTACGAAACCCTAATTAGATCTAAAAAATTGTTTTTTTAACGTATAACCACAGAACCACTAACAATATCAAACAAGTGATTTTGTTGGTGATTATATCAAAAAATCATCACCACAGAACCACAGAACCCCCAATTTTTTTTTCAAAACCCTAATTTATAAAAATTAGGCATTTCATTAAATTTATATAGATCCGTTAAATTTAACCACAAATATTTCAATTAACAAACGTTAATTGAAATACATCAATCAATTTTTGAAAAACGCCCAAATTTTTTATGAAACCCTAATTTTTGAAACCCAGAATCAGATAATCACGTAGCACTTACCATAAAATCCATCACATATCATCACATACCACATCACCACTCACCATTAATATCAAGAATCTGAGTGATTTTAGATCTAAAATGTTTTTAGATCTAAAATAGAGAGAGAAACAGAGAGAAAAAGAGAGATAGAGAGACAGATGAGTTAGCGTGTGTGTGTGTGTGTGTGTGTGAGAGAGGGGTGATAGATAGAAGCGTGTGTGTGTGTGTGTGACAGCTGTCCCACCCAACGCGTTTATAACTTCTTCTTCTTTTTTTCTTTTTTTTTTTTTTTTTTTTTTTTTTTTTTTTTTTTTTTTTTAATTTCTTGTAAATGGTAATAAAAATTTGTTATATGTAAAATGTTATTTGTTTAAAATGTAAAAGTTGTAAAAAATTATGTAAAATGTAAAAGTTATTTGTAAAAATGTTAAAAAAAATATGTTATAAAAAATGTTATGTATTTTCAGGTTTTCGATTCTCACGAGCAAATGACTGAGTGGGTGCAAAATATAGCTCGGGAGATCGGTTTTGTAATTGTTAAAAATAGAACCAAATCACTGTTCGGTCAGATGAACGAAATCAATTTTAGGTGTACAAAGGGTGGGAAGTATGAACCTCAAGGTAGTGGAAAACGGAAAACCAAAACATGTAAAACCGATTGTCCATTCAGATTAGTTGCGAAATATCATCGAACACAAAATTATTGGATTTTGAGGGTGAAGGATGATACACATAATCATGATATGCTAGAGTCGTTGCATGGTGTGGCATATGCAATGCGATTAAAGAATGATGAGTTGGGTTTGGTCAAAGAATTGACAGATTATAACGTACGACCAGGTAATATACTTTCAACAATACAGGGTCGTAATCCGGATAATGTGTCTAGCCTTAGAACAATATATAACGCACGAGATAAGTTCCGGAGAGCCAGAGTAGGTGATAGAACTCCAATTCAAGTCTTTTACTCGCATTTGAGGGCTTCAGGGTATACATGGTACCCGAGGGTAAATGAGCATACCAACGAGCTTGAGGAGCTATTTTTTGTGCACCCCACGTCGTGTGCTCTATGGTGTACATTCCCTGAAATCATGCTGATGGACTCCACGTACAATACCACACAGTTTAAATTGCCGTTGTTGGAAATTGTTGGAGTAACTTCAACAAATAAAACATTTTCAATGGCGTATAGCTTTTTAAGCAGTGAACAAGGAAAAAACTTTAGATGGGTATTGCAACGTGTAAAGCAAGTGATAGACGAAAGATATTACCCACGTGTTATCGTCACTGACAGAGATTTAGCCTTGGTTGGGGCAATAGAAGAAGAATTTCCTAACGCTTACCACTTACTCTGTCGATGGCATATAGAGCAAAATCTGCTTCAACATTGCAAAAGTAGAATCAGTGAGTTAACTGAGTGGGAGTCCATTAAACACAGCTGGGATTCGGTGGTTAAAGCTCCGACACGCGAAAAGTACGAGCAACGTTATCACCGCCTACAACAGCGATTGATCGACCACGCGGGTACTTAATTATTAATTCATTGTTTTTTATTATTTAATAAATAAGCACCCGAATGACCTTTTATTAATACATTGTTTTTTTCAGAAATCCGTGAGTATCTGGATAACTGGCTGCGAGGTTACGCAACCAAGTTTCTCTCGTGTATTACCGACCAATATCGCTCATACGGCCAGACAACAACGTGCAGAGTTGAGGCTCACCACGCGTTGTTGAAATTATATTTGGACGGCACACAGTCCAAATTAGACAGGTTATTGATGTCGGTCGATAAGATTCTCATTTCGCAAGAAAATGCGATAAAAGAGAGTTTTAATAGAAGCATCAACGAGAAACAAAATAAATGTGATGTATCACTATTTCAAGAATTGTGGTATAAAGTTTCCAAATATGCTTTCGATCTCATGTACAAAGAACTTCACCGGCCGATCACCGCAGACCAATGTAGCCATAAGTTGCAGTCAATATATGGACTACCATGCTTTCACCTCATGCAATACTACGTATATCATGGTAAGTATATTAAATTTATAACTATCAAGTTGTTTTCCCCATTAATATCAGTAATTTATATAAGTCACTTTTAATGAATTCAGGACGCCCCATTCCACTGGAATCAATTCCTATTTTTTGGAGAACTCTATCTGTTCCGTGGCCTGTTATCAATAGGCTACCGCCTGAAGATGGCTCTTCCAGCGACCCTGATGATGATGATGATGATGATGATGATGATGATACTTCGTTTCAAAATGACATCCGACAATTCAAGAATATTTATAGCAAAGCAACGCCGTTTGTCCAGAAAAATATGATAACGAAGTTGAAAGAGATATACCAGCCTGAATCTGTTGGCACACGTGAACCTGCTATTAAGAAAAATACCCGTGGACGTCCGAGCGCAAAGGACAAAAAGGGCAAGGCTACACAAGTCCCCGACTTGAATGAAGTCCCGGACTTGAATGAAGTCCCGAACTTTAATGAAGTACCAATCGTAGATCACCGAAGAAGTACAAATTCAAGATCTACAAAAGTCCCGAACTTGCGGAAAGAACCTCCAAGACATAGTTCTTACACGGGTCCTAGTGGTCAACAAAGAATAAGACATAGCGAATATTTTATGGAGCAGATTCCAATGATTTTCCATCCATACATAATAAGTATATATAATGTGCTAGGTGATGGAAATTGTGGGTTTCGGTGCGTTGCCCATGGTATTTGTGAAGAGCAAGATAAGTGGCGCCAAGTTAGACACATGTTATTGCGAGAGTTGGAACTACATAGGGAGCTTTACATGATGATGTTTACGCATGATGGCTTTAATAATATTTGGTATTCAGTAAACTGGTTCGAAAATGGAGATGCACCGATAGATCGCTATATGGAGATGCCAGACACGGGATTGGTTATTGCAACACTAATTAACCGACCAGTTGTACTTATATCCTTGCGGGGTTGGAATACGTGTTTTCCGCTTGTTCACGGTCCAAACTTCTCACAAAGAACTGACCCCCTTGTGATAGCCCGTGTGGGGCCAGACCGATGTGGTCACTACATTTATCTTACGCTAGACAGCAATACTCCACTTCCGCATCTCCACCCACAATGGAGGAGGCACAGATCCCAAGAAGCATCCCAATGGGAAACATTATATCACGATCGACTAAATTTATTGTAAATAATTATACAGACAAAACATTGCAAACGATTATTGATTTATGTTGTAAATAATTATACCGACAAAACATTGTAAATAATTATTGATTTATGTTGTAAATAATTATACCGACAAAACTTTGTGAATGATTACTGATTTATGTTGTAAAGAACTGTTTTTATTATATCGTAAATGATTGAAAATTTATTTAAATTAATAATAACATTATTGATTGATGTTGTAAATTATTATGCAAATTCTTTGGCCAGGTGGAACGAAGAAATCCTTTCTGGTGTCGATGTGATAGAGGATTCATTATAGAACGAAAATCCAGGAAAGAAGGTAGCCGTGGGCGACTGTATTATGCATGTCCTCTTTCAGTGGTAAATAATCATACGTTTTGCTCAGTTATGTAAATAATTTGTCTGTTAAAAATACATTTCTTATAATTTTCTTAACATGTAACAGCCAGGTACAAAAGACTATGGGTGTCGATACTTCATGTGGAAAGATGATTTTGAAAACCAGTACTTTAATCAAGCCTCATCTTCAACGCAGTGCTCAAACTGCGTTGCTAAAGATAATGAGATCAAGCTGTTGAAGACAAGAATAAAGACGTTGGAGATGGAGTTAGAATTGGCAAGGAATCCTGAGGATCACGCTTGTCAGTCGGGTGCAAGGCTCCATGATCTTTTAAATGAAATGAATAATCTTCATATGTCGTAGATGATGTCGTTTTTAAATAATGTGTTAACGTTGTTGTTTAATTGAATGATAACATTTGTTGTTATAGTCGTTTAATGTGGTAACAAATAAACACAACAAAAAACATTACATAAACAAAATACAAAAAAAAAAAAATACATATACATTAAATTATACAAAAAAGAAAAAGAAAAAAAAAAAAAAAAAAAAACAAAAAACAAGGACCACCTTTGCTTTCTCTCGTGAATATGCATTAACCAAAAAAACAAAAAAAGACAAAAAACAAAAAAAGACAAAAAGGACAACAAGTACCATCTACTAAAATAGCCCCCGTCTTTATAACCAAATAGCCCCCGTCTTTATAACTCGCCCCTTGGAATATCCCAATAGGCACCGTGAATATAACATGACATAATCAAAGTTGTATTCACAAGTGGTATCCTCCTCGAGAACACTGCAAAGCCTTGTCAAAGCTTTTCACTGGAAGATTGCTTCAGTCTTCGATCTGGTAATACATTCTGCTGGACTCTGCCTCTTTGGAATGTATACTTAAGTCTTTGACTTTAGTAAGAATGCTTCAGATAAGTAGATCTTGACTGGAGAGAAGCTCCAGTAAACCTGAACCTAAATATTACGTGACAAATCATATCAGATGTCTGGACTAACAGATCCACGTAGGGTACGCAACCATGTTTACCGTTCCAAACATAACGTTACGTTCATACCGTTCCAACATACGTTCCAAACACATATCGTTATATACGTACCGTTACATACATGCCGTTACATACATACGTTCCAAACATACCGTTACATACGTGCCGTTACATACATACGAATCAACGTTTACCATCATCAACAATCAACCTCGACGATTAGCAATAACAACAATCAACAACGACGACAACAACGACATAAAAAACAATCAACGACAACAACAGACAATAACAACGATATTGTTATGAATGGCCTTAAGGTTCAACAACTTGCCATGCCCAATTATATTTGATTATGTGGCCTTACGGTTCGACAACCGGCCTTGCACTCAAATGCATTCAAACATCTTATAACAATTGGACTTATCACATACGTTATATTAATAGGACATACAACTATCCTACGCATCAACATATCTCATTTGACATGGTTTACACAACAAAAACCATTCAACATCATTCTCAACAAAATACTCAATCAACCTATCTCAACCAACATAATCCGCAACAACATAATCCAATCACATATCGAAACACATACTAAATCAACATGAATCATTCAACAACATATCACACTAACGCGTTTTCATGAATGAACAACGATGACCCAAATTGACATAAGTTGCGTCATCATAGCCAATATACATGTATACCTATAAACACGTAAGAGCATGCAAGCATATGTATGTAAAATATAGGTTTTGTCAACGGCATAAAACGGTAGCACATAGTGAGTATCTTTCCACCAAAAAAAAACAAAAAGTAGGGGCTAGGAACTCACCTGACGCTCGCAATACAACCCCAAGACGAAAGAAAGTAGAACCGACGTCCACGATAACCGAAACCTATCATACACGCATCACATTAATCCCAAAGAATCTCAAAGACTAAGGTCCTATGCGTAAAGGCTTAATCTTACTATAAATGCTCTCTTATGTCCATTTTATAAGGATTTGATCCAACCCAAGTGAAATCATTACGTTTCGCTACAAAACGACTCAACGGAGCTCAACCGAAACACTTTAAATCACTACTGAGCAAAATGAATTTTGATTTAGTTCCAAATGATTTTACCATAAGAAAGTAGACTCTTTGATGAAAACGTGACCGCTTGAATCGTCAAAAACGGAGTTATGGTTTGAAAGTTATGAACGTTTGAAAGTTATTACAAAATCAGTCTCGTAACGGGCGTTAAAAAAATAACGGGCGTTACACGCCTTTAAGAAAATAGTAACGACAGTTAGAAATGTAACTCCGAGTTACAGGGTCAAGCCGCTAACGCCCAGTTACAAAACTAACGGGTGTTAACGGCTACAGGAAGCTAGAAAACATGGTTTGAAGCCAAATTGATCAACCAAACTTCCAAATCAAGTCTCGAAACTTTACCACAACACATTTTGAGCATAAAAAAGTGTATTTGACGACTCATTTTTACAACCCACTTCCAAATTTAACAATCCCCAAACCAAAAACCCTAGATCTAGAGAGTAGGAAGAAAGAAAGAAAGAGTTTAGAGAGAGAGAGAGAGTGTGTGTGTGTGTGTGAGAACGAGAAAGGAAAGAAAGGGTGGGAGGGGTTTTGCTCCCCTCTGCACTCTCGCGGCTTGTTCTGGTTTTTTCCCGAGAAATGATTCATTTAACTAAAACTTTTAACCCACGACTCGTTCAAACATTTCGTTGATGCGACATTTCATATTTTTGAATTACCTCTCCAACGATTACCCACATGCCCACATTTCTTATTCCTAAATTCATTTGGCTGAAATTTACCTCGTTTTGCATTTTAGAGTTGACCGGTCAAAATGACGGGTGTTATTATTATATATATATATATATATATATATATATATATATATATATATATATATATATATGGGCACTTTCTTGCGAAAACCATCTTATCTGCGAGAACTGACAGAACCACCCAAAACATACATGCACGCCTTCAATAATTGTATTTTTGCGCATATGTTCTAAAAACAACATATATGTTTTTAAAAAAACATGGTTGTTCTAAAGAATTTGATAAGAAATTGGAAATACAAAAATTTTCTTTGAAGGTGTGTATGTATGTTCTTATAAGGCGTGCAATGACAATATTGCGGCCGTGTGTAAGGTTTTTGTGAAAAAAGATGATGAGTTCATGATGATATTGAAGAACATATGTGGATACTTACGATTATTGATGATTTGCATCTATTTTTATTTTATTTTAAAATGCGTGCATGTATGTTTTTGGTGGTTCTGTCAGTTCTCGCAGATAAGATGGTTCTGAAATGAAAGTCCCACTATATATATATATATATATATATATATATATATATATATATATATATATATATATATATATGTTTTTGTATATTGTATATGTATATAATTAAATAATAATAATAATAATAATAATTATTAGTATTTCATGTATAATTAATATTAATGGATTGGTCCTCATTTCCACCTATCCCTAAACTTAACACAATCTTTTTCTCTCTCTCCTCTCATTTGCAGCAGCCGCCCAACATAACACCACCACCCCCGCCACCTCTACACCACCATCACAAACACCTATACCACAACAAACCCACCTTTAATCCACCCTCCTCACCATCTACCTGAGGACTACGCGCCACCAACGTGCGCCGCCAAGCAACCAAACACCATCATCATCCCTCCCATGTATAGATCCACTAATATAGCTTATGGCTTTTGATTTCTTTCAGTCGATTGAGCTCTTCTTGTCCTGTGGACTAGACTACTTTCATAATACTTAATAAACACAGGTTAGACATTCGTTTTGTTTTGATGATTTATTATGTAGTTAAGAATTGAATCAGCTTACTTGTATTTCAATTTGGCTTTTATTGTCGGTAAGTGTGTTGGTATTGTATCTATGTTACTAGTCGATGTTAGTGTATTTATTGTATCTATGTCCTTTATTCATTCCTTGGCTGTCATTTGAGTTTGCCAGTATCTCAACAAAAAATATAAGGGGGTGTCGTCTTTAGCACAAGCCTCCTATTGTTAGGATCAGTGTTTGTTTTTATGACTGAATGGATATGTAACATGTTTAAAAATTGTTATTTAGAAAAAGATCAGTGTTTGTTTTTAAGTGTGGATAAAATTTTACACGCTTTATGTGTGGACTTTTGAAGTTTATAATAATTATTTATATACACCTATAGTTTTACACATTTATTTATTATTATTTATTTTAATAGCGAGCTAGTAGTTAGTATTCGAGACCCTACAGTGACATCCAATCGAGCAGTATGCGGAACTTGAACCACAATTCACAATCCCTCGATACCACCCATAAGGGGAAACTCAAGGATATTATAAACGTGACAAATTCTTATAGTTTTTCACGCTTAATAAAAGTGTGAATATTATTATATTTTTTTGTAGCGTACGCAACGTATTCAGAATATGTGGGGAGCTAGTACGTTACTTTTTTTTGAACGTAGCTAGTAGGTTACTTACCCATTGACTATACTTCAATTCAATGTTACGTACCAGGATTTGAATCACATTGTATGGGTTTGTTTGAATTGTCTAACAATAAGGTTGGAGGGAGTGAGACTCAACTTCAAGGAAACGAGGACTGAAAATATAAGAAATAGTAGGGACTAAAAATGTATTTATCGAATAGTTGTATGTATATATACACTTGTTGTGCCAACCTAGGGTTCACAAGATTTCTTTTTAATTATAGCCTCTTTTCTCTTCTGTTTTTTTCCCCTCATTCCTCTCTCTATCTCTTCTGTTTTTTTCCCTTATTCCCCTCTCTCTTTCGATGGAATTCGATTAATCTTTTGTTGCATCATTGCTCATATATTATCTATACTTTCAATCCAATATCAATTTCAATCTTCTTTTCAGATCGAACTTAAACTATCTAATATCAATTTCAATTTTTTAAGATCTAAATATAAAATATCAAACCAATTCCAACCTTTCAAATGATAGATCTATAGTATTTTATGGTTAGGTCTAAAAGTATTTGATGGTTAGATCTAAAGAAGATTGAAATTGATATTCAATTGACAGAATACCTGGCTCTATGAGTTTGTGTTCGGATTGATTTCGATTTTGGCTGGTTATGTTATCAATTTGAATTAAATGTGATTTGATTTGATCATAATAACTGAGTATAATGGCTTGAATCTGAGAGTAGTAGTGTAAACTGTGTGCTTTAAGGGTGTTTGGATCAGTTGACTTTTAACAGTCAAACAAGGTTAGGGTCATTAGTTCAATTTGATTTGGCTATAATTTGTTCTTGTGTTTAGTTTTTGAAAGTTTTGATTCAGTTTCTAGTTGTTTAATAGCATTTGCATATGTGGTTTGATTTTTAGATTATATAGCAGCTTGATTAGATCATATAGGATAAAGTAGTTTTGTTGCAAATTAGTGTTAAAATTTAGTCTATAATTGCGTTAGTAGGAGTGCTATAGAATTGGTTTTGGTTCCATTAGTCATTTGACCACATTTTCATAATGGCATAAAATTCTAGGAGTCTCAAAACGGCTTAACACCAGATCTAATTTTAGGATTAATATAGTTTAGAAATTAATAAAAGTTGTTTTTATCTAATATTTGGTTGTTTACTTATAGTTTGAAATAGTTTTTGCATTAATAGCTTATGTTTTACTAGCTTATCTTTGGCTTCAAAAAGCCCTCAGTAGGCTGATAATTGCCCTGCTCCAGCAACCATAACTGTCCCAGCAGCCCTATTCTTTTTGCTTATTTGTGCTTTCGAGGCTTATATTGTTGCTTAAATTGATTCCCTTTAGCTTATTTTGGATTCCCATAGATACCCTAGCTTAGTTCTCCCCTTAGTGTAGCTCATAAGTAGTTTGTTATAGCTTTTTAGACTACATATTATGCCTTAGTATAAGTTTTTCCTTATCTGCTCATTACTCTTGCCTTTTCCTGATTATATATTGCTTTTCATAAAATGTTTTAGTTTTAAAAATTTTATACTCGTTTTATTTGTTTTAGTATTATCATATACTAATTTAATGTGTTTTTAGTGGGCTAATGGCAAGGGTGCATACCCGGACCTTGTCAAGCAGTTTAAAGACAAACATGTGTACAAGAAGGGAGACAATGCTGGAAAGTGGAAATCTGAAGCTGCTGAAGCGAAATACGTAAGTCATTCTTTTTAAGATTTAAGAAAATAACTTATTTAGTAGCATTCTGAATAATCTGATATAGTTGTCTAAAATCTGATAGAAAATAGAATTACATTTAGCATAGAATCGGGTAGAATGGAAACGTAACAGAGAATGGAATTGTAGAGAAAGGGAATGACTTTAAGAATCAAGAAACGGTTCCACTGTTTGGTGAAAAGTAGTGAATGAGGTGTTGAAATGGCTAGAGAATTGAATCCTTTGTTTGGAACGACTAGAGAATGAAATTTCAATATTATAACTGACTTTACCCATTTGTCAAAAACTTGTCGCTTAAGTTCATCTCTTAATATGATTATAACTTTTTTGTCATATAAAAAAACATGTATTTGCTAAAAGAATAGGAAATTGTCTTTCAAATGAATGAGGTGCATACCAAGGACATCATGGGAAGTGTTAGGATAGATAGAATTGGCCCTGGTACTTTGTTCTGAGCTGGAAAGCTTTTGTAAGCCATTTTCTCATTTTTTGCATTTTACTGTAGCATTGCCTATATGGATGTTTAATTGTGTAATCTGAGATTTATTAGCATATTGGAAGTGATTTGTGCTTGGATGTTTGATAGTTGTTCAGTGGATGTACTAGTTCCTTAGTAATGTTAATTCACTGTAAAACTAACTTGAGATGGTGTAATATGTTCCAATGCTTGTCCTTGCTTAATTCTAGTGTTAAATCAGTTCAAATAGCATGTATGATCAGTCTGCATAAGTAGTTTAGGCTAAATTCATCATTTGCATTGAAAAATCATAAAATCAGTTTCAAAAAGGGGTGTTTGGATTTGCTGTGATCTGTGATGTAAGGCTTGTTTTTGCTGTTGCATTTGGTTCATTTAGTTCACATTAGGTCCACATAGGTCAAGTAAATCATAAAAACCAGGCCTTCTTTGTGTAAAAGTCAAAATCCATTCTAATCTTCAAGTTTTCATTCACTGTTACATTTTTAAGCTGCATAAGCTTCATATTAGGTATATGATGTAGAGCTAAAATTTTTGCGTGACCAACTGAAAGTTGAAAAACTTCAAAGTGAAGTGAAAGTGATATTATCATATTGCCAGAAGTTCTTTGATCAAGTAGGTGATGATAACATGTCATATGATGAGAAAAAGAGGATTGATTCAAGGTCTGTTTCCTCCCTTTACTTTGTTTTGATGGTTAGTGTGTTTATACCAATTTTAGCTTCACACATTTGCTAATAATTATGTGATAATTTTTGTTTTGAGTTAGATTTTTCTTCTTTAACTATACATTGTGATCTGAAACATCGCTAGTGGATTGGTTATCTATGAACAGATGGTGTCTTGTGGTTAATCTATGTCTCTGCAAATCTTAGCTGTTTGATTATCTAATTATCTAGGCCAAACATTGATATCCAGATTGCTTTTTGTTTACGATCATCTCTTACATATGGCAGCATGAGCTTTTAACAGTTTTACAACTTTGTTCTGTTGTATAATATGGTAAAATAAATATATGCAAGTTTCTTATAGAAAGCAGTCTTTAATTGATATATATATACACATATATATGTGAAACACTTTTCTCTCTTCACAAGCGGTTAGAATTTTTTACTTGATTTGTTTTTGGCATGATGGAATTGCTTGTGGAGGGTTGGATTATTAGTTTTGATGAAAAGTGAAAACAGAACTGTGATGAGTAATTGATTGATAATTTTTAGATTGTAATTGAGCATTTAGTTAGTAATCATGTTTCTTCTTATGTACATGTTACTTTCAGATTGGAATGGAGTATTTAGTTAGTATCATGTTTATTTAATAGTGGAAAAATGTGTTCTCTACAAGGAATAAACAGCAATCGAGTATCACATTTATAATATAACAAAGCAAGACTTTTGCTTTGTGAGGGGGTTACTGTTTCCAAGGGGAACCAATGCTGAGTTTGCATTAAAGATTATTTGTAAACATGTTAAAATCCGATTTTTTTTTAAGGTTGTAAATATCGCTTTTCGGTATCGTCTCGGTCGACCCCCGAGAAGCGATATATCGGATATATAGGAGGACCTAAATTGTAAAGGAATTTATTTAAAATATATATATACGAGGCTTTATACAACCCGTGCGATGCACAGGCTTGTTTGTTGACTAATTAAGTTATTTTTCGTAACGTTGATGCATCTTTACCCTTGTCGGGTCGGGGTAGCACATGATAGTATTTAGATGCCTATTAGAGAAGTTGTATTGTATTTATTTTAGTAGAATTGATATTTAGAGGCCTAGTAATGTTATAATAACTTTTTGCATTTGAATTAGTTTATTTTCATTAAAAGTTTCAATTAACATATAAATATAAAGATAAATTATAATCATTTTTTTTAAGTTCAGGATGTTAATGGTAATACTTGTTTTATATCCAATGTATAAATGAGTATACTAATGTTTGAGTAAATTGCTGAGTTTTTATCGTGATGGTGAGGCTAAAATATACAACAATGTATAACTTATAAATACAAACGCAATTTAGTTTAAGTAAATAACATGTTTCAATAACATGGCAATCGATGTGATCTATATTTGTCAAAAAAATTGCCGATACATGTAAGCCACTTTGTGCTCCTCCATAGTTGTTTTTGTAGTTAAGTAACCTATTCTTAATGTTGTAAAAGTTCAACCTGCATATTTATGTATCGTTCTCATTTGTAAACTCAATCCAAACCAACCGATGAGTCCCTGTTTAGGATCAAGTTTTTCTAGGTTCAATCATGTAAATCATGTATAATCAAGGTAATATTATTCTAACTTCTTTGTTATAATTTATATAAGTTTCCTAAAAAGATAATATGCTTTGCATGTGACCAAAATAACATATTCTAAGTTTCTATAATGCTGCTGGTTGCCTATAGAGGTAAACATTTGATCAAATCTATTGTTTGAAGAAACTGACTGTCATTGCTTGTCAAGACACTGATTTGATAAAAGGAACAATCACTTCCAATGCCTTCAACTACTTTATTTTCATCCATCTGATTTGGATGATTCAAGTGCTTTTATGCATATTGATTTGTCAGTTATACCACAATAACATATAGTTAAGACATAATTTTTAAGTCGAATTGGACATTTGACACTATAAGCTACCGCCATTTAATGCGTAAACAAAATGACACTACACAAAGAAAAAAGAATGAATCAATAATCAGTAATAACAGCTACAGTAACACAACTATAAGGATGTTTAATTGGTGAAAGTGAAAGCTTCTTGAACTTGCTGCCACAAATTAAGTTTGACTGACCTGATTTTCTATATGAAACTCATATTTGCTTTCAAAGATGACTTTTTAGGCCCATGATCACACTCATTGTTCCTGGTAAAGCATAACCACTCGAGCTTTCAAACAACACTTCATTGCCATCTTCACAAACCTGATCTTCTTTTTATTCTATAAATCGAAGATACCCTCCACACATTTGCCTTTCATGTAATTCACATACAGTAATATTGTTGATAAATGTGTTTTGGTGATTTACGGCTTCTCAAAGGCCACAATTGCCCTTCAACAGAAGACTGCTTTCTTTTACTTGTAATCATCTCATCATCGGATTCTATTAAACAAATATATATACCGGTTAATAGAGTGGCTCAAACAGCCAATATGAGAGAATGAACAACATATATACCCTGAAGTAAGCAATAAGATAAAGCAAATCAATACATACTCTTGGAGATGATGGTTGAACTCTTTTTCTTTGTTGGGGCATAGTTGAGGAGTACCATCAATTGCAAATCTTCACTCTGCAAGAAACACATGAAATCAATGCAACGACACAATAACAACAATAATAAATTCAAAAACCTGATGAAGTTTTTTAGCGAGATTAGCATCTACAGGCTCTTCATGTTCAACACCCCCTTCAAACGCAACAATGTACTCCTTAATCACCTGCTTAGTGGTTGTATTAGAAGAGTCTGTTAGATATCAAACATGCATTTATATTATCACACGAAGGACTTTTGTGTCACTCGACTCTGACACGGCTTTTGTTGTCATCTTTCCAAACCTCCAAGGACTGTCTTCAACATTTTGAGATAATAGTTGTGTAGAAGATATGTGACATGAGATTCTAAGCTTTGCACATGATGCCCCTCTAATGTCATTACTGAAAACTGTCAATACTACATAAAGTACTGTGTAATTACCTGGTTCAATGCAACACCCCCGATCAAGAAGGTTTTCGTTATCTACCATATCATCTTATATACCACTTTTAAATGCAAAAGTAATTGATCAATAAATTGAGAGTAGCTTAATTGCACGAAAGTGATATGTTTGCCTCACATCTCAATAGGTGGAGTTTATATACTGACTTATAATGGAGACATGAAGTGTCCCTTTAAATAGCATTTATCATAAAATGATTTTTAATGGATAGTATTTACTGTTGAGTCACATGAGTTTGCTGACTATTGAGATACCTGCAATTAATCGTTGGAAGACTATACAAATTTGTATTCGGTAACCAATATGATAACATGAAATTGTTTGGAGTTATTTTGGTATGCATACTAAGGTTTGTACCGTACTTATGGTTGTGCACAACCCCCCTTGTACATTAAATTAAGGTACTCAACATTTAGGTATAATAGATATACTAACAAAGACTGTTGTCCCCAGGTTTATAAGATTTTGCTCAACCTATTCAGTACAACCAAGCCCAACAAAGATGTTTCTAACAAAGATTGTATGGCCCAATATAGCCCATCAAAGACATTTAGCAGATAATACACCCAATTGAGACTAGGGTTTCTCATTTTAACACAACCCTAGCCTCACTTCATCTCGCACCTCTCTCTTGCTCAGCCGCCGACCACCATCAACCGGCCACCACCGTGTCGCGCCGCCACCACCAATAAACCATCGATTTCTTCTTCTTCTTCTTCTTCTTAGGTGGATCTATTCGTGGATCTATTCTTCTTCTTACGGATCTATAAGTTGTGATGGTTAAACCATACCTGTTGGTGTCGCCGGAGGAGGAGAACGCCGGCAATGGATTCGCCGGAGGAGAGGGGAATCAGCGGCAATTGAAGTGGGTTAGCTTTTTGATGTCTGCTTACAAACCCTAACTTCTATTGTAAATTAATACCCGACCCGATTGTATTTAAAAAAAAAAAAAAAAAAAAGTCAAACATTTTAGTTGACCGAAAAGTCAATTTATCGCCGATAAGTATCGATAAGTACCGATTTTGACCGAACTTTGACCCAGACGAGATATTCATACGATAACAAAAATCTCGCAACGGTGGATGGCCGAGACACGATATCTCGCCGATTTATCGGCCGATGTTAAAGATATTTACAACACTGGTTAAAATTTGATTTTTTTTTATAATTGTACAGTGAGCTTAAATGAATATCTTTCTAGATCTGGATTAACCAACAAGCGATTTGCCAGTTCTGTCTTGCATAGTGTCTTGCATATTATTATCTTTTTCACGTTAGCTACTTGCATAATTGAAGGTGCTTGTTGGGAGTTACTCCTTTACCTTGTTGTCTTCCTAAGCTCTGACAGTTTGACTGAAGTTGTTAGGCTGACCTGTTTTGTTTCTGGCTGTAGTTCCACGACGGTATCTTTAATATCTTTGTTTCAACTTCTACAAGAATGTTATCAACCGAATCTTTTGTAATAGTCATTTTTGATGATGGCAGCTTTGGCAATTTATCGCTTTTGATTCCTTTAGATCCATTTTCGCCACAATCTTCAACTTCGGTTTGATCAAGTAGGTTTCATTGTTCATGGCGTTGTCTGAGGTTCAGTTCATTTTACTTCTAATTTTCCATCTTGTCCCTTCTAGGCCATTATACATGTTATCATCCTCTTTTTCCATTCAAAGTTGTCAAACTTCCTCCAACCTATTAGTAACCAGCTGACCAAGTGAATCGGCAATCTTTTACATTTTTACATGTGTCAAGTTTTAGTTGATTTGTTTTTGGAGACCTAATTGAGACCATTGATTGATAGCTATAATCACCCAATCATCATAGTATCATTTGTTAGGGTCGCATGGCCCATCCCCTAACACCCATATTAATACCGAAAGCAACAATCCAGTTAATTGAAACTATCATTTAAATGGTTTTTGTTTCTAACAAGTCATAGGACTATACAGTCTACACAGGTTTTTTAAATCTTGCTATAGAAAAAGTTTACCAATGCTGAGTTTGCATTATAGGCTACTGGTAAACATGTTAAAATTTGATTTTTTTTTATAATTGTACAGTGGGCCAAAATGATAATCTTTCTAGATCTGGATCAACCAACAAGCGATTTGCCAGTTCTGTCTTGCATCGTGTCTTGCATAATCTTAGCTTTTTTACGTTAGCTACTTGCATAATTGAAGTTTGCTTGTTGGTAGTTACTCCTTTACCTTGTTGCTAACCCTCCTTATCTTCTTAAGCTCTGACAGTTCGTCTGAAGTTGTTAGGCTGACCTTTGTTGCTAACCCTCCTTATCTGCCTCTGATTTAAGCTTCACTTCTACTATTAAACTGTGCACAACGTAAATAAATTGTTGCTGTTCTCTTAATACGTTGCAGGGCTAATGAACTTGGGACTTGAGAGGGTTGACATTATAGGAGATGGAAACTGTGTCTTTAGATCTCTAAGTCATCAAGTTTTTAAGGATGAGAAGTATCATATGGTTATAAGTAACAGCCATGTTTACTGAATATTCCGATTATTACGAGTCTAATCGCCCACCTACCAAGAAAAAAGAAGGTGCTCATTCCAACGACTTTGAAAGTTGGCCAGATTATAGACAGAGATTGTCGAGGGATGGTGAATGTGGAAATTTTCATTGCATCCAAGCTGTTGCAGATTTGGTAGGTTAATGCCTTAAATATTAAAATTTCGTTGATTTTAAAATATTAACAAATTTTGTTTTGGCAGTTCTGTTTGAAAGTCATCTTGATTAATTCCCATGAAAATTTGATTATCAGAGAGTTTTACCCATATAACAGAAAAGCCTATCATGAAAGTAAGTAAATAATATACCCATTGACGAATTTATTTCTTAATCTAATAATTATGCTAAATGTTTAGTATCTTTTGCAGCATTTTTTTTGTGTGCTTACTATCAACACATAGAAGTATTGAGAAGAAAGGGTTGATCCTCAACCACGAGCGTGCTTCAACGTGTAATGCAACACATAAAAGTTTGGTATCTTCTACAGCATTTTTTTCTGTGTGCTTACTATCAACACATGGAAGTATTGAGAAGAAAGGGTTGATCCTCAACCATGAGCTAGCTAAAACGTGTAATGCAACTTTTTCCCATGTTTTTTTTTTTTTTTTTTTTTTTTTGACTTGTAAGTTGAGTTGTGATATCTGGGTTTAGTGTCGTTTTAAGTGGTTAAGATGCTTTATTTGCTGTTTTTCATTATTATAATATAAAGAGATTAATAAATAACAACATATTAGTATATTACCATCGAAATGACCAAAAACTTGGTCGGCTTACTTCACAAAATGACTGCGAAAAGTTTTGAATTGGGATTATTAGTCGGGGGAGGCAGGGATATGACGTTAGAAGTGGATGGGTTATAAAGAGAGAACATATTGTTGTGTGGAACTGTGGATGGTTGGAGAGAATCAACTATCCATGACCCTTGGTTACATAAATTGAATTCAATCATTCAAAGTAAACGGGATGAAATTACCATATCACTGTGTTATTAAATAAAAGACCTACCATAAAAGTATACAAGACTTGACAAATGGTATTTGACCATTTCACTGATTTGAAGGGTAACAATCTGTAACACATGTTTATTGTAAATCATTAGACACCTTCAATACTCTTGTTCATAACCGGGATGTGTTAATTGGAAAAGATGCTGGTCCAAAGCATAACCCAGACTTGTTAACTGTATGTCTGGGTTATCAATTTGAGATTCGGAAGCGTACATGATCTCATATACCTCCTCAACCTCACCACGCGCTTTAAAGTACTCGCATCATAACCAACTCCATTCAAATCCAAAAACAACTCAATCATTCCCCAGTCCCCGCTTATCATATACTGATATACCTGCTAATGATGGCATTCCAATTGAAAACACCTTGTTCAGGCATTTCAAATACTTTCTGGGCATCTAACAATGACCCAGATATCCCATAAGCATACACGAGTTTTGTATTTAAAAAAGTTTTATCATTTACATAACAAGATTTTATCACATGGGTATATCATATATGGACTTGTTTGATCATTGACACAGACTGATTTGTAAAACATGTTTCAAGAACTAATGAATAAGTGTCATCAAAACTGTTTTTGTGTTGTTCATATAAATTGGTTTCAAGTGAAACAAACGATTCATTAAGGGTAGTTTTTAGAGAATACATTTTGATGGAATTATGTGGGAATCTTGAAAATGATTGGTTTTTGTTATCCTTAAAGTTTCGTATAATGATGGGATATTGGTTTTTTTTTTTTTTTTTAGAACGGCTAAATTTATTACTATAGTGCTCCGGCAAAGCACCGAAGTATATAAAGTTACATTAAAAGACTCGGGCTAAATTGCCACGAAGTCCAAGAAAACGAAAAACAGTTACAACGCGTACTAATCCAAAGAAACGAAACCGATACAATTTGATGAAATAGATCTTCGCTTGTAGCATTACTATCCCGGAAGTGAACATTGTTGCGATGTTTCCATAGTACGTGACCACCACCACGCAAAGAGAATACCTTCCATTTTGGATATTGGTTGGTAATTAGTGTATCCATTTTGAGCCAAAGATCGAGGGTGAAAGGATATGTGGTAGTGTGACCGTGTGTGGCAAATCCAAAAACCGAACAGTCGTGTTTCTGATACATTCTCGTCTGTTATCAACCGGTTACAGTCGAGAAGGTAAATATGATATTAAGGAATTTAAGTGGGTAAATATATTATTTTTGATGTTTAACAACGGTATATATAATGTTCTTCCATAATGTAATAAAGAACATGATTATATGGACATCGAATGGAAATATCATTATTTTAAACCTAACTTCTGTTTTCACAAGTTTGTCAATGAGTTTATTATTATCATGTTTTCAGTATTATTTACAATACGAATCATGTTTATTCCAATATAAATGAATCAAGTGAATGAATCGAAAGTGGCCCAAAGTGCATTCACATATGCAACTTACTAAATGGCTTCTAAAATATAATCATTCAATATAATAACGTCTTTACGCAGTCAATAATAAAATTACCATTGATTATAAAAGTTACTAATATTACACACAAAAACCGTTCGGCGGGAAGTTCGTTCGTTTAGTTAAATGAACGAACACAAAAATCTGTTCGTTCATTTATGTTCGTGAACATTCGTTCGTTTATGTTTGTGAACATGTTCGTGAGCATTTATTCGTATATGTTTGTTTATAATGCAAATATAATTTTTATGTATATAATATATACTAAATATCTTAATTAATACTAGCTATTTATCTATAGAGTCTTATCTATACTTTAAAAGGAAAAATTAAATATAAATGTTTCTTAAACACAAACCTCTTTTTGATTAGATAATGTTTAATATTAGTTACATAATTAATAATGTTCAGTAATATTAAAATCATATTTTAAAACATTTAATTTGAATTCTTATCCTTCTAATTATATGTTTGTTCATCAATGTTCGTTCATTTGTATTCGTTTCTGTTCGTTCGTTTATGTTTTTCGTTCGTTTATGTTCGTGAACATTCGTTTATGAACACAAACAAATGAACATGAACAAACTAATTTTCTTAATGAACGAACATGAACACAAACCGTTTGTTAAGTTAAACAAACAAACATGAACAAAATCTCGTTCGTGGTCGATCGGTTCGTTTACAGCCTTAGTTGGGATCATATTGAAAAGATTTATTTATTAATGTATAAACTAAGATGACACGTGTTGTTTAAATATTGTGTCATATGTCGATGATGCTTTTAGTTTATTGGTAGATACACACTACATAAATATATGCATTAAAGTGACGAATGACACTAGGGTTCATTCGGTTGACCGTCGGTTCGGTCAACTCGGTCGTCGGTCGGGTTAAGCCAAAAACATACCCGAACCCGACCCTGTTTGAACTGGTCAACTCGGTCGGTCAATTCGGTATCGGGTCAACTCGGTGGTCAATTGGTCGGATCAACTCGGGTTTGGTCAACCCGAGTTTTTTGCCTTGTAATTGTTGGTTTCTGGTCAATCGGTTCGGGTCGAGTTCGGTCTGTCGAGGCTCAAAAAACATACCGAACCGACCTTATTAGAACTCGGTCAATTCGGGTTGACCCGAATATAAATTCGGTCAATTCGGTTGACCCAATTGACTCGGCGTTCGGTGGGCGCCGAATGACACCCTAATGACAACCATGAATTATTGCATATTCAAATATGACGACATTCAAAACCATTGATTAGAAAAAAATCACAGCAAAAAAAACTTCCAAAGATCGAGTTCTAGCTACTATACTTGTTCGTTCACCATCATCAACTAAAATCTATCCCCATTATAAGCTTTAGATTACAAATGTGAGTTTTACCCAACAAAGAAATTGTTTAAAATAGTTTGAATGAATCACTAAGATTATTACAAGATACATGCATTAAGATTCTAAAAATCATGAATACGTTTTTAAGCAACAAGAAACTAAAACACAGAAAAACATACGTTAAGAAACTAAGAGAAAGAATTAAAGAATACAACTTTATCTCCGAAAGTTAACACCGGATTTATTCCAACATTTAAGCCAAATCTTTCTTCTTCTTCTTTGGCAATATGTTGAAAGATACATTTTCCATGCCAACAATATTTTCCTTGTTGGTTTTGTGTGTCCTATTTCCTTGCACATAGAACATTTGTTTCGTTTCTTTTCCCCGAGTTCTTTTCCGCCTTTGAGACGTCTTATCCTTGGATGACCTTTTGTGATCGATTTTGGTGGACATAGAATGTTGTTTTCTACCTCCAGCTCAATGTCTACACGAATAGGTGTGTCAGCGGTTAATGACTCGCGGATTGATACGCTTTGCTTCATGTGACTACTCATGTTTTGAATCGCATGACCACTAGGTAAGGAATTTGAACACCAATGTAAAGGCAAGTAAACTGGTGGTAAATAATCCTTGTGGAGGAGTGCCCGATCGAAAGATGTGACGACAAATTACTCCCCAAAACTCAAGGTTCTTGCAACTACATAAAGCAATATATATATCCATCCCAAAACACGTTGTGACATTTTCTTCCAAAATATGGTATGATAAAGTCATTACCTACAACACGCACAACCAAATATCGAGTCTCTCGAACTCGTCTTGAAACTTTTTGAAAGCAAATGAAGTAAGAACTCTATAAGCTTGTTCTTCCAATGGCGATTTTGTCTTTAATCAAGGATGTTAAAGTGTTTTTGACATATTAGCACGTATATATCTCTTCACTTCGAATTTCTTCAACCGCTAGATCGACCTACAAGATAAAAGAATAACCATTACAATTAAAGAGAATCTACGCATAAATATATATGAACACATATATTTTAATTAGGATATTCTGAAGTGCTAAAGTGATATCTACTTAACACAATCTCTCAAACTTGTATGAGAGAAAACAAATTTTTTGATGAATGCATAATACTTTCAGATCTATTTTCCTTTTTAATGATAATACCACAAACACAACATTGTAGGTGTGTTTAGTCCCAAAAAATATTTGTAGGGCAAAATGAAAAAAAAATCATCATAGCTATGTTTAATACTAATAAATAAACAAAATGCTAACAAAGAAGTCCAAAATGATTAATAGATAATAATAATGATTAGGTGAAAATTATTTATCATTTAACTATTTATCCATCTACTAAGCTAACTAAGCGTGGTTGAAAATTTTAAAACAATACGGATCGTTATTCACTATCATGACTTTTGATTAGGTGATCCCATTATCGAAATCGTTCCTATTGTTAGATATCATTAGTAAGACCAAATAAATGTGATGGAGCACGTTTAAATTTTAATTTCTTTATAAAAAATCAATCAAACGAACGGGTAAGGTTCATGTGAGAACTATCATAAATGAACATAAGTATAACTTCATCTGTTCATATGTGAACGAAATTGTTAACATGTATCATTCACAAATGAACATCAAGTTATAACTTAAAGGTTCTCATGGTTCTTCCAATTCAAATGGTTCTCACATGAACCTTTTCCTCAAACGATATATAAATATATATATATATAATCAGTCCGTATATCGTACGGGTATTAAGACTAGTAATATAATATAAATGTGTTGGATGATATGGATTTATTAATAATAGGTACATTGTCCATTTAGATGCCGATTCATCCCCTGATGAGAGGATTCAGCTGTTTCGGTTTATCGACACCCATCATTTGTTTTCGAAATTTGGGAATGTTAAAATGATTAGTAAGGCCAATTTGGTTACGTTACGTATTACCCTTCACGCTGCTGCTGTTTTGTTACGTGATTCTGGTCATTGGGATTGGTTTATTAATCTTAGTGCTTCTGATTATCCCCTTGTTACTCAAGATGGTACCTTTTATATATATATATATTAATAAAAATGTCGTGTTTCGTAGAATTCGATTAGTGTTTGGTTTGATGAATGATTGTGTTTTTGTGTTTGTGTTTTGTTGGTTTTAGATTTGTTGCATACGTTTTCGTATTTGCCAAGGGATTTGAATTTTGTTCATCATACGAGTAAAATTGGATGGAAAGAGTAAGTGTTTTTGTTGTGGTGAGTTTGAATTCGGTTAGGCCGGATTGAAATGTTTTTAATGATTAGGAATGTATGTATGTATGTATATATATATAGGTCGAAAAGAGCAAAGCCAGTTATAGTTGATCCGGGGTTGTATATGATGAAAAAATCTGATGTTTTTTGGATCACACAACGAAGGAGTGTGCCTACTGCATTCAAATTATTTACAGCTACTTTTATGGCCTTACTGACTTACATTCCTTCAAGTTTTAAGTTCGGTTGTTGGATGCTGTATAAGTTGTATTTTCATAGTTCTGTGCATGTGTGTGTATAACTTGACAGTATATATTGTTAGATATATGAGGAATTAGTTCTGAATGTGTGTTAGTTGATGATCTCAACGTGATCAAACGTTCTCCAGTGCTTGTTATTAAGGGCTTTGTTGTATATTTAGCTAACATAGATATAGGATTGATGGATTATAATTTATTAAACTTGCAATCTTAGGCTCTTAGCTCCATTGGTTTAATAGCTTTAGATGACCATAAAGTGTCTCCCTGTCTCAAGTAATGAAGATGGTTACGAATATGGATTTTTTTTTTTTCCTTTTATATAAAAGGTTGTTCATTTGAGACATCTAGGAGGATTAGATATATGGACCCATGGAGCCCCAACCTGTAATCATTCCGCTGTTCTGAGTGTTTTTCACACCCGTATGAAGGCAGTCTTATGTAGTGTCCCCTACTCTTAGAACACCATAAAACCCAACCCGTTCTAGCCACTTGCTCCAACTCACAACTTGGAATAAGCAAGCCAGTTTCTTGAATAGATCACAATCCAACCTTCTTAATATCCTTACTTGAGTTACGGGCAAATGCCACCAAGCTTGGTATTCTGATTACCGACTTTGGAAAAGTTTATTAAAAATATTTGGATGACACTTTCGAACTCAAGGAGTAAAATCTATAATTTGTGATGTAACTTATCTTTGACTTGTCTTCATTGTTTTGTTAGTCTGTTCTTGTGACCAGTTACTAATATTTCATTAACTATTTTAGTTGTTTAGTTATTATCTTAAGCTGAGCAATCCAATCGATACATAAATATGATTTTGATAAACAATGCTAAAACTCAAATTAGGCTAGAGAGAGAAAGGTAGAGTGAGAAAGTGAATGGTATTAAATGAGGCAAAAGGTTAGAATGTTTAGGAAGGGAGGGGTATTTATACACAATGCTTAATTTCTCTAAAACCCCCTCCCTATCACTTAATTACACATTTGGAATATATTTGAATTACATTCAAAGGACAAAACTAGCACTAATATTCTAAATCTAACAATCTCCCCCTTTAGTGCAGTTTTGCAGCAACTTCAATCTTTGGCTTGTTGCTGTTCAGATTGTCTTTTCTTCTGTTTTCGCTTCCTAAGATTCCTTTCCTTTGTTGATTAATTGATGTAGCGCGAAAATGGGATAAACAATTGAACCTGTTGATTCACACGAATACCAGGAACAATTCTTCTAACTATCGTTGATTCACAAATGAATACCGATAATCAGGGTATAATTCACACACTAACACACACTTGTGATAGGGAGGAAACGACTTTTCATATATTTCATCATAATGTGTCATACAAAAACTTGATCCCAATTTATAGATGGGATTTATGATAAAGAAACCGAAACATTTAATAAACTAAATTAAATAGAGGAAAATAAAGAGTCGTAGATGCTTAGGGAACTAAAGAGTCATAGGTGCTTCCACATCAATCTAGATGCTTCCGCATCATTCTCCCCCGGTTGAAAAGAACTCGACCTCGAGTTTTGTCTCGAAACCACCAGGATCAAACAGAACTATTTTGCACTCATCATTATTATTGAGACTCATGTGTTTTTCAAAATCAAACACAAACTGCAGCAACTTTAGAAAATCATAACTACCTGTCGAACGCTCCAATTGAAAATCCCAACGGTCAGATCGTGCGTAGATGAGTCTTGGATCACATATCCAAAATTCAGAGCGATCCAACGGTGAACGAATCCGTGCCGCCTGTTTTCCTGAAACTGCACAAACCTGGACAAACAACAACTTCGGATTTTTTGGCATTTTTTGAATTGGCACGTAATCTTCTTCATCTTTCGAACAATCATGTGACCCGAACCAAAGATACCAATCCTCATCCTTGTATTCGTCATACACGGATGGATATTCATAAATAATGTCGTCATTAGGAGACATCTTGATCAGGAAATTTAGCTTTGATACCAACTGATGTAGAACGAAAATGGGATAAACAATTGAACCTGTTGATTCACACGAATACCAGGAACAATTCTTCTAACTATCGTTGATTCACAAATGAATACCGATAATCAGGGTATAATTCACACACTAACACACACTTGTGATAGGGAGGAAACGACTTTTCATATATTTCATCATAATGTGTCATACAAAAACTTGATCCCAATTTATAGATGGGATTTATGATAAAGAAACCGAAACTTATAATAAACTAAATTAAATAGAGGAAAATAAAGAGTCGTAGATGCTTAGGGAACTAAAGAGTCATAGGTGCTTCCACATCAATCTAGATGCTTCCGCATCATAAGATTCCTTTCCTTTGTTGATTCAGACTTCCTTTTCTTTGTAGGCTTTGGACGGTTTTCATGAACAGATTGACTCTTGAAAGCTCGTTTCTTGTAATCGCTGTATCTTTCTTTCCAGTAGTACGTGTTTAGGAATAAAGTGGAATTTGTCATCAAGAGGTCTATTGGCAGGCATAATGAGGTTATCTGCAAAGTTTACTGGGGGTATGTTGTGAGCTCCAAATTCATTGTTGGGTGAATATCGAACCTAAGTACCTTCAGGGACATGAATCACACCAGGACGATCTTTCGGTGTTCGAACTTTCTTGATCTGCCGAGTTCTTTCTCTATGCTGAAGTTTGCCCTTGATCTTGTTCATCACTTTCTCGATTCGCTTCTTTGCTAGATCTGATTCTTCATCGTCATACAAGCTTTTAAAGACATTGAAGCAGAGACGAAGAGTACCATCAGAATATTTGGGAAGTTCATCGAGGCGAATAAAGATCTTGTGCCCTTGTTCACTTTGAAAAATGAAACCCTTAGGCTCATTGATGATGTGGCCGATTGAGAGATTATCGATATTCACACCATCAAGCCGTTGGTTGGGCACGGTGAGGTTAATCTTCTTACTCTTCTTCTCCAGACCAAGTTGAAGATCTTTTTGTTGCTGACTCTGAATCAAACAATCCATGTATCTCTTTACTGTGTAGTGAGCTTCTTGATTAAGAGGATCTGGATTGATAAGTCTGCTAACAATCAAACACAAACACACTCACACTCTCATTTCAATCCATCATCACCAAATCCCAAACACCAAAAAAACACACACACACACACATAAATGAAAAAACTAAAAACAACAACAACATATTACACACATAATATAAGAAAATGATCATAACAGCTTCCATCTCCTCCGAGCCATCGGCAATAGGTACTAGAATCTGAAATCACATGAAAGCATATATTTGTATCTGTTATATATGTATTAGTGCATCCGTTAAAAGATTAGTGCATCTGTTAAATATGTATTTGTGCATCTGTTATATATGTATTAGTGCATCCGTTATATATGTATTACATTCGTTTTATATCCATTTTAAACCCAATTATGCTATTTATGCTTAAATTGGTCTTTACCCAACAACAATTTCCTCGAACCCAATTCACATTCTGTTAAAAGAAAAAACTAGTCCCTGTGAGTCTGAATTGAAATATTATGAACCTTGCTAGTTACGTGTGAATGAAGGGAATGTTGAAAGCCAGGAGAATGTGGTGACTGTCCCTTAAGTAAAGATAGTACTGAAGGAAAGTTGAGGGTCTTCCCCTGTGTTATAAATTGTCCATGACAGAGATAAATGGACCAACTGGTGTTAACCAAAACGTTTAAATGCTATGTACCCAAAACAAAATTTGCTTCTTTTCTTAGGTAGTCATGATGTCACAGTTACTAGGCAAGTAACCTGTATCTATATTTATCCCTTCCTTTCGTTGAGCTAAATACACACCCATTGATAGTACATGCATTAGTAGTTTCCTTTATTATGGATTTTATGTTATTCACTTATCAGTTTTGCTTACTATTGTTTTCTTAGGCGAAATCGAGGCTGATGGTGCCGCAGTGGAAGACTCGCCGGCATCCATTTTAGCATCACTGCAATCATACAAAGAGGCTTTGGCAGATAACGACGAGCCAAAGGTTCTGAAATAGAGGCTCATATCAAGTCGGTTGAAGATGAAAAGTTAGTTTTAGAAAGACAGCTCGCAGCGCTATCGGAAGAGCTTTCAAGTGCAAAAGATCGAGTTCTTAGAATAAGTGATGATTTTGACAATTTCCGGAAGAGGACAGAACGTGAACGTGTTTCGTTGGTAGCAAATGCACAAGGTGAGGTTGTTGAAAATCATAATTCGTGCGTAATTGAATCAGTAGAATAGGTACATTGATTGAAGCATTATATTATAGAATATAAGGGAATCTGTTAAGTTTAATTGGTGCATCTGTTTAGATTAATTGGTGCATCTGTTTAAAAGATCGAGTTCTTAGGATAAGTGATGATTTTGGCAATTTCTGGAAGAGGACAGAACGTGAACGTGTTTCGTTGGTAGCAAATGCACAAGGTGAGGTTGTTGAAAATCATAATTAGTGCGTAGTTGAATTAGTAGAATAGGTACATTGATTGAAGCATTATATTATATAATATAAGGGAATCTGTTAAGTTTAATTGGTGCATCTGTTTAGATTAATTGGTGCATCTATTTAAAAGATTGAGTTCTTAGGATAAGTGATGATTTTGACAATTTCCGGAAGAGGACAGAACGTGAACGTGTTTCGTTGGTAGCAAATGCACAAGGTGAGGTTGTTGAAAATCATAATTAGTGCGTAATTGAATCAGTCGAATAGGTACATTGATTGAAGCATTATATTATAGAATATAAGGGAATCTGTTAAGTTTAATTGGTGCATCTGTTTAGATTAATTGGTGCATCTATTTAGTTTAGTTGGTGCATCTGATTTGTTAATTGGTGCATCTGTGATGTGTTCAAACGGAGGGTGTGAAACATATACAGACATTAGAAGGAATTCTTTAGAAGAAGCAATGAAGTTGTGCTTATCAGGTGGCTTAAATGGAATCGTTGCCGAAGTGAGATCCATTTTAAGAAATCCAGGAGTGATAAACAATTTAAAGAATCTAAACTATCTTTCGTAAGCTACGGCCAGCTAAAGTAAGATCTAACTTCTCGAAATCATTAAGTTATTTCAAGATTTTATTTTCCTTGTTTTTTGGTATTATAGACTTGCACCAAATGAAAACTTTTGTCGACTTTTCGGAAACGTGCAAGAAGTGGTCAAAGCACAAATCTTGATGGGCGTTGATGGGGTGATCGTTGACTTGATTCAAGAGATCACTGAGGTGGTTGCAGATTTTAGAAAAAACATATAAAAAAGAGAAGGTAGTTGAAGAGGAAGCTGATGATGAGATCAATTGTTTGCAGAATCAACTTTCAAATCTCATGAAGCTCATACCCGGTTTAGGGAAACTTTAATTCAACATAGTTCAGTTTCAGGCTCTAGGAAGTTCGACTTCAGAAGATTGTGTACATGATGAATATGACCGTAACATCATGCATATTCTGTGTTGTGTGTATACTTGTTAATTAGCAAGTGTAATTGGAAAAAAGGGGGAGAAGCTAGACGTACCCCATAGAATAAAACTTGAACTTTATATGAACTCATGCATTTGAACGAAGGATGATTTGTAGTTAACTTGTGTAAATGTATTTATATGTTGCTAGAGGTGCAATTTCGACCAGAGTATCTAAAACGGGTCATATCAGTGGTTATATTGCTAATGTTAACATTAGGAAAGTAACCTGATGTTAAAGGTAAATGATGTGATATTGGTAACTGTAGACGAAGGATCAGAACATGTTTTTGATCTCTTACAGCCAAATTATGGTTCCGTGTAAGATTTGCAACCATACAATTTCATAACGAGCCTTTGCAATGAACAATTGTGTGTTCATACAACGCCACCTTCTTTATAGTTATTAATTCAATGTACTTAAATCTTGTGAAAAGAATTTGATGTAGCGTGTGATGTCATCGTATCTATAACACCGTATCCTCCCTTTTGTTGCGTAACCTGTCTATAAATTTCAAGAAAACAGTGCTCAATTGCTTAATATTGTTTTTGCTCAGGATGGAGATTTGGTCAACTATAGGTGGCTTATTATTTAGAACGAATATATGTAACTAGCTATATATATTTCTTAACAATGAGTTTCTCTGATTTGTTTACTCGAGTTATTTTAGTTTTTTGTCGGCCGACTACAGTTGCTTTGCGATGTTTACTACAGATACAATGAAATTTTTAGTCATATTTAGTTAACCTCTTAGGTTTTTGTCACTTGTACACACAAAAACAGTAAAGTATCATGAAATAAGTAACTATTAACTGATGAAAGAGTAGGTTGTTGTTGTTGCAGGTAAGTTTCCATAATGGGTTGATTTGTGATAATTGTGTTTTGGTGGATCTAGATTTGAACAACATCTTCATTATTTAAAATAGTTGATACCTCGTATATGAATAAAGGTGCATTAATTTGAAAATAGTAATTGCTCAATGAGAATTGATTTGCTCATCATAACAATGATAAAATTAAAGGTGCATCAGTGTTAGAAAAAAAAAGTGCATCAGTGTTAGTGTTAGAAACAAAAAGGTGCACCAATTTTAAAATAGAATGCTAATTATATGAATGAGAAATAATTTGCAGCAGTATAGAATAACACAAACTGTATTTACAAAAGCCTCATTATATCAATGAGCTAAGGAATTCATAAAAGAAAGAACATACGGAAACTTATCAAATACAAAAAAAAGTATCGAACAACGAATACGAGAAGATTCATTCTTGATAGCACATTTTGGAAGGTCCATAAACTGACCGACTTGGGCGCTTTTGTATCTGATTGTCGGGACCATACTGCATCCCGTACAGTCGCCCCATTAGACAGCACAAACTGATTGTATAAAACCAATAACTGATTGTATATATATATATTTTTTTCAATCGCAAGGTTAGTGCATCCGTCTGAGGTACTAATATGTGCTTATTCACATACCTTTTATTTACCAAATTAAGACCAAAACGACCAAAAACTAACCAAAATGCCAAATATATTTGTGTTTTTGTGTTTATTTATGTGCAGGTACGGATATCGTGAAAAAGGGACAAAATCAAGCAAAACCGGAAAAAACGAGCACGAGGTTTGGAAAAGGTCAAAAGCCGGAGCCGGGGAGGATATTATGGTCAAAAAAGTCAACCAAGGTCCTCAAATTATCGAAGTTTGTCAAGATCAGCCTTGGATTTATTTTGAAGATTTGGCAAGATCAGTCCCTCAGAATTCAGCAATTACATAAATTGTCCCTTGAATCTTAAAATTCTTAAACCTTAAATGCCATTAAACCCGGATTTAAAAAAACCCACCAATTAAACAATCCATCCCATAACTAACCCAGCCCACCAATCTAACCAGCCCACCAAAAGATAAAACCCAACCCAATCTTAAAGAACCCGATCCACACCCAAAATACCCGGGGTCAAACCTTATTCATTACAAGTCAAACAATAGTTAAAAAATAAAAAAACAACCCCGCTCCCAAAGTTTTTCCCCAATTTACCAGTTACTGTATCCCATAAACCCTAATTTACCCGTACAAGGATTTCACCGCAATTAAGGGTAAAATCGTCCAATCATTGGCTTCCATAGTGTGTCAGATGTCAGAACTAGCACAAGAATGATACGTGGCAGCATGCTATTGGACCGAACACCTCACAAAATTTGATCCAAGGGACGTGATTGATTGAGTGATGATCAAGTGATGATCTGAGGGCTGATGATGATTCAAACTAACACAAAGGCACACGGATTGCCAACATGGCAGCCTAGAATCATCCAAGCTTGGCTATAAATAGCCCTCATCTCCTCACAGAAAAGGTGTTAGTTAAATTAGGATTAGGAGTAGGGTAAAGTAGTTTTTTATGTAGTGTTACTCTGTCAATTTAGATTAAGCTTTGTAGTTTTTAAATTTCTCTTGTAACTTTGGAGATTTTATTAATGAAATTTTTATTTTAGTCCTACTTTGATTCTGTTTCATTTCAATTGTTCTTCTGAATTTAGCTTATTAAAATTTCCAGTAGTTTTTCAAATCATTTCTAGGTTATTTCCATTTTCTATCTCCAACTTTGTTAATCTCTTTTTAAAATCCAAAAATATTCCAAAAATATTAAAAAAATACAAAAAATAATTAAATCACAGCTTCAATAAGCTGTTTTCTGAAGTATGTAAGCTTATATAAGCTCAGTAGCTTATTGTAAGCTTTTGTTAAGTTCAATACTGTTGTTATCTCACAAATCCTCCAAAGTCAACAAAAGTCAACTGGAATGGCAAAATAAGCTGTGGTGATAAGCTATGGTGATAAGCTGTTCTGGGTTGTTTTTTATGGCTTATTAAGATAAGCCTGGGTTGTGTAGTAATTCTGAGTTCATAAATTTCCAGCAGGAATCATTTGTAAGCCTCATTTCATATTAGCACTCTATTAGCTTATTATTGATTCTGCTTATTTTTCCTGTTTACTTCATTTTTATAGCTTAAAATTAGTCAAGGTAATCATAGAATAGATTAAATTAGCTTAGTTAAGGGTAAATTGCAAAATCAGCTGATTAGTAAGGGTGTTTGGTTTAAGCATACTGATAAGAGGTCTAAGCTCATGCATTGTTCCTTTGCACTTTTTAGGATTAGATTAAGCTGTTTTGAGATGAAATAGGTTAGAATCAGTAGGTCTTTTAAGGATTCAAGTTCATTTTAAGGTTTTTGGCATATTTTGAGATTTTGAAGTCTAAACCGCCTAGAACAAGCTCAGAATAAGCTGAGCTTATTCAGAGTCTAATTTTGACATTTCTAGGTTCTTGTGAGTGGTTTAAGTAAGTTCCAAAAAGCTGGATAGAATTGGTCTAAGTTTTGCACTTGTTTGCGCCACTTTTAAAGTTCTGCTGTCACAGAGTAGTTTGTGCAGATTCCCAGTTTCTTCGCTGCTGATCTCTCTTAACTTGTGGCTTATTGAAATTAGCTAAGACCTTAATTTGTGGATTAGGGGTAGTTCATATAGCTAGCTTTAAGCTCAATATCTGGGATTAGGGAATCTAGCTTATTTGGATAGCTTATTTCAGTCTGTAAGTTAAGCCCTCCACAACTGTTTTTAGGCCTGCACATTGTTAGTTCCAATAGCACTTGTTCTAGGGTCTAATTGAGGCATCAATTGAAGTTAGAATTTAGGCATTCTTGGATTTTTAGTAGCCTGTTGTATGAACTTTCAATTTCTGCTTCTGTATTTCCCAATTAAGCTTCTGCCTAGCTTATGCACAAGCTGCTAATTGGCTTGTTGTCCACTACTACTTTTCCTATCATTACTACTGTTCCATCTGCTTTTCTGCTTATCATTGAGCTTATTGGTGTTTGTTTTCTGTTGATTTGAGCTTATATATGTATGATGATCTGTTTTTGAGACTTTGATAATTTCTGGAACTCTTTAGCTTATTTTTAGCTTATTTGCAAAACTGCTTATTGGTCTGTTCAGCTTATTAGGAGTTAGATACTTTCTGAATTTATTTTTCCTAAATAGTTAACTTAGTTTTAGAATTACTCAGAATTTTCCAGATTTTTCTCATTTGTTTTAATATTTTCAAATCATTTAAATATTTTAATTTAGTTTTTAATTCATAAAAAATTCATAAAAAGTCAAAAAAAAATATTTCTCTTTTTTCAAAAATTTTCTTTTTATATTTAGAGTTTAGGAAAAATCATTTTATATTTTTAGGATTTAAATTTTAGAAATTCACTTTTAATTACGTTTTTAAAATTCGTCGCGTTCGTTGTTAAATTCGATTTTCGTTTTTAATATTACATGCTTAGCTTAATTGTTCCTTTAGTTTAATTAGTTGTTTCCGTTTGTTATTTCATTATTCGTAGTATAAAATCACCAATCATAACTCTCTTTACACACATTCACCACACTTATTCGACACCGTTACGAGAACTCGAATTCGACCTTCGTTGGGACACGACCCGGGGAAAACGCATTCGTTGTGTTTTCTTTGGAATAAAAATACTAAATCAAAAAAAATGGCGCCGCTGCCGGGGAAGGCTTGAGAAGAGTTTGAATTTCGTTCGTTGGATCGTGTTTTGAAGACCCTTCCTCGGAAGTTTCTCGTTTTTATAAAAAGAAAAAAAAAATACAAAAAGAAAATAAATAAAACACTTTTCCGAAAGTGTTTTCACCAAAAATAATAAGGATGGTCTTGACATTATCCTCGCTCTCAAGAGGGCGTTGTAAACATTCCGAATAAACAACAAAAGAGATCGTGAAGTTAAACTTTCTCGGATTATTTCTTACTACAACCTATAACGGGTTTAAGGATGGTCTTGACATTAAATTGCAGACCGAAAGAGGCGGGTTTTTAATCAGCTTACGAGCGGACCTTTGCTTCTCCGCCATGCTGCGCGTAATTTTGAAAGAAACGAGTTCGGTTGATCAACGATCACCAGAAATATAATAATTCTAATTTTTCCCATATAAAAATCCAAAAAGATTTTCTTTTCAAATTTATTTTCCATTTTCTTTTGAATTTTTTCTAAATTGCAAAACCCAAAAATAATCTTCGTCTCCTCTTATATGTTTAATTCTTATCTCTTTACCCTCTCATACCGTTTAATTCTTATCTTCTTATCCTCTTAACCGTTTAATTCTATCTCTTTATCCCTCTATCCATTTAATTCTAATGTCGTCACTTGGCTATCATTGTTTTGATTGTAAAAGCCCGTTGATCGACAGTCTTCGTTGTTCAAAGTGTAAGTGTGAGCGGTGTGGAAATCACAACCCAAGAGGATCTTGTTATTGGTGTGAAGTAGCCCTCGAAAAAGAGCTTAATTCCATTGATAATTCTCAAAGTTTTTCCGAACACCCTCCACAACCCCAACCATCTTCACTCACTCAGTATAATTGCTTTATATGTGGAGATCCGTTGGGGGACAATTCACTTTGTGACCGATGTTTTTGCAACGAATGTGGATTTAGTCGAGGACTTTGTATGTGTTCTTATTCGAAAGCTGAAACTGCATTCGCTTATGATTCTAATCCAAACTCTTTCAATGAACCGCCAAATTTCTCCGACTACCCTCCACAGCCCCAGTCGTCTTCGTTCAATCAGCGTTATTGCTGTGGGTGTGGAGATCCGTTAGATGGTTTTCTATGTCGACGATGTACCTGCGAGTCGTGTGGAGATGATCTTATAAATGGAATTTGTTCAACTTTCGCTACAAGAGCTGAAAATACATTCGCTTATGATTGTAACCCGAACTTTTCCAATTATCCTCAAAATGATTTCAACCACCCTCCACAAGATTCATATGAGCACGAGACGTACTATCAAAGTTCTAATAATACATCGTTTCAAAATTCACCGAATTTTTCTTGTGCAAATTGTGGAGGTCCTCATAATGATTATCAATGTCAACCGTGGAATCAAAATTACTATGAACCTAATCCTTGCTATAGTACTCCCGGTTTTGACAATTTCCAACCTCCACAACACCAAATGATTCAACCGCAACCTCAGCCATCTCCTCAAGAATTATTAGAAGAGAAGAAGAAGAAGATGCACTTCTCATTCAGATTCTTGATGTACTAAAAGATCTTAAGGCTTTGGTAAATAAATGTACCCTAGAAGATCCTCATCAGAAAACTTATGGAGAACTGCTAGCTGAAGAACAAGCAGCTAGAATAAGTTCCAATTATCGTCAAACTTTCGTTTACGATGACGACGATGATGAGGATTCTATGTGGGGAGTTTGTGAAAATTCGTTAGAAATCACTCCCGTCCTACCTTCTAAGGAACCAGAGGACTCTCTAAAAATGGGGGACGAGCATCTCGACACTATTCCGGCAACGGAATCAGACAAAGTTGAGAACCTCGTTCCAATCCCAAGTGAGTCCGAGGAAATATCCGACAGTGAAAGTGATTTTCAATTTTATGATGAATCTCTTGACGTTTCTAAGGTTACTTCCGGGATTTTCTCTAACCCTCTTTTTGAATTCAATGATGAGTATACTTCTTGCAAAGTTAATCCTCTTTTCGAGGGAGGGTTAGAGAACGTTGAGGACGAGGACTCTACATTTGATGAGCCGATTTTACCAATACCTCGCCTCGATGATTCCCATGACTCAGAAAGGGAAGTTCTTTTTCTTGAAAAATTGCTTAACAGTGATCCCCTTCCAGAAACTGAGTCATTTCACGTTAATCCTTCATCCCCTCGCCCTCCTGCTAAACCGCCTGATGATGGAATTCTTTCTGATATTGAGTCAGATACGGAGACAATAATGGACGAGGTGCAAACTTCTAGCATACAAAGTACAACACATGTCCCACCTCCGTATATCCTTCCAGAGCCCAAGCTCAAAGACGTTCTTCATAAGACTCATATCATACCTCCTCCGGAGTATGATTACTATGATTTTGAAGAGGATCCCGACCCGGGGGGGGGGATGTACTCTATCCTAAGAGTTTTATTATCCCGACCTTCCCTCCCGAGGTTTTTGAGAGCCTTAATGATGAAGAATGGATTCCCATTCTAATAAGGATCTTTCTTCCTTTCTTCACCTACCCGGTGACTTCTCATCTCCTTCACTCCTTCGGGAGTGAAGATACCATCTTTGACCCCGACATCTCCAAGCCGTGGGCATCTCATCGGAGTGGAACTTTCATATGCTTCAATGTTTATTCAAACATATTGAATGAAAGTCCGATTGGGATTATCTCTTCCACTTGCTCTCCCAAGGACAAATAAATTCGGGGCGAGTCTAAGCTTTCCGACTCGATACTAAACAAGCGCTTCGTGGGAGGCACCCCATGCTTATCCATCTATCTTCTTTCTATTTTCTTAATAAGAGTGAGGAGGGCTACCTCTTCCATTTCTTGTGTTTCGTGGTTTTCTGTGATGTGTCCAGGTTTGCCCGATTGATGAAGACTCTCGTGCTCGTGGTTTGCTTCTCTCCACTCGAGTTTCATCATTCGTTGCTCATCCGATATCCAAAATCTTATCGTTTTACATTTATCTTTGGCATAATTAATAAACGGCCTTAGATTTATGTAGGAGAACCCTTACCTATAAGACATTGAGGACAATGTCTCGTTTTAGTCTGGGGGGGGGGGGGGTAATCTTTCGATTTGATTTTGCCTTGCATTTTTTTTCCGTTTACTCATGCAACCCCGTTTTTCCTCAAAAATTGAAAAAATCCAAAAAAAAATGAGAAAAATTCATAATTTTTTGCGAAAATATAATAATTTTTGACATTTTGTTGATTTTCCGCTGGTGAGAGTAGGAATAAAATTCTGACTTGATCGGGCGTGTTGAGCCCTAGCTTGTTCCCTTAACCATTTATAATCTATAAGCTCGTGCTAGTCTTTTACACAAGGAGCTATAAAATGTGAATTCTTTTTAAGAGTTTGCAAGTTCCCGTATCGGCTTTATATATGCATGGCTTGATTATTTGGCTAAGCATTCGCGGATCTTATTATTTAAGATTTTAAATTTGCGAAAAACGAGAAATGATAGATTTTTTTATAAGATAGATTGCTAAACGTGGAGTAGTTGGATCTCTTTAGAGCTCATCAAAGTTACTTGTGGCTTTTTGTTCCCATAAGCTTGTTTCACTCAAAAATAGTAATCTAGGAATAATTAAAGGTATTTTGGTTTTGGCGATAATTAGTTTTTATTTCTTCCTTAGAGAATTCTTGCTTATGAAAGTTGGGTACACATCAAGGTACTGTCAGTGTTACGGTGTAATAGACTATTCCATCTTGTCGGCTCGTAACCGATGTTGGGATTGTTATAAAAGCCGTAGGACTTGGGGTTTGGCAACACAAATAATTAATGAATATGATAATGTATAATAATAATCCAAAGCCATAAAAAGTTTTCTACATCTTGCCGGTTCGCAGCCGATGTTGTAGACTTCTAATAAAGGCAGAGGAAAAATTTCAAGGTCATAATAGACTATCACATCTTGCCGGCTCGCAACCGATGTTGTGATTGTTATAAAGGGCCAAGGATTAAATACGTTAATGTGCTTGAATATGTAGATAAAGTGTTATAATGCCAAACTTCGACTCCGGGGGTATCCTAATAAAAGCTTCTGTCTCTGGACTCGTAGATGAGTTGTTTCGGTCGTATATAAAAGGGATATCCTCAAAATCGTGTTAAATCAGAGACCTTGATGTGGACCTCATTTTTGTATGCAACAGTTTTCGAGGGAAGGTTTGGAAACTACTTAGCATCTAAACTAGGTATCTTTATCGGACTAAAATTATCGAAATGAGGATTTGAAGTAATTCATTTCTCACCAAAAGTAAAATAAATAGAGGAAAATAGGAATTTGGGAACGAGAAGTAATACACAATTAACTTTCATGGGTAGTGATAGCAATGTAACTTGTTAATAACAATGATTTCGTTTTTAAGCTTGGCTTGGGGACTCGTGAAAAATCAGGGACGACGAATTTTATCCGTATGGTCACTTTTCTATGAGTCGTGTTTCCTACTCGTTGACCCTAAAAATTATTGATTGATAATGATTGTCAACAAAGCCGTCATATGATAATGAGAAAAATACAAAAATAGAATAAAAAGGAAAATCGGGGAGTTTTTAGAACTTAAGATTTCTTAATCTCTTTTGAAAATTTTGCTACTTCTCAAAGTTAGTAAAAAGAGATTGGAAATTTTCGGTTTCAAAAACGTGTTTTTATAACATTGCATGAGGACATTGCAATAGCTTAGTCTGGGGGATTTTGGTATGTGCTTATTCACATACCTTTTATTTACCAAATTAAGACCAAAACGACCAAAAACTAACCAAAATGCCAAAGATATTTGTGTTTTTGTGTTTATTTATGTGCAGGTACGGATATCGTGAAAAAGGGACAAAATCAAGCAAAAACCGGAAAAAACGAGCACGAGGTTTGGAAAAGGTCAAAAGCCAGAGCCGGGGAGGATATTATGGTCAAAAAAGTCAACCAAGGTCCTCAAATTATCGAAGTTTGTCAAGATCAGCCTTGGATTTATTTTGAAGATTTGGCAAGATCAGTCCCTCAGAATTCAGCAATTACATAAATGGTCCCTTGAATCTTAAAATTCTTAAACCTTAAATGCCATTAAACCCGGATTTAAAAAAACCCACTGTTGGGAATAAAATGTTCAAGTCAAAGAGCCTGCCAAAGATATCAAAGAGCCTGCTAGTAGATTTTGAAGAGTATGAAGATGTACTAACAGTACCTTCTGGGTAGAAGGTATTGCTAGTTGATAAAGATCCTGCCAAGCATTATGTCAAGTTGTTAGATATTTTGTAATAGATATTTAGTGGAATTATTAGTCTTTGTACATTGTTATACGTTATGTAGAAGTAGTTTAGTCTTCTGTGATGTACAGAAGAATATTACAGAGTTGTACATTGGTAGTTGTATTTAATTGTAGGCTAGAATAGTCAAAGTAAAGTATTATATTCAACCACTTGACAACTTGTAATTAGGGTACCTTATCGTATAAAAGGTTCCCTAAGTCACCACTTCATGCATGCATCTTTCCAACTATTAACCAAAACCGAACTATCTCTCAAGTAACTTAGTTACTCAACTCACAAATCCTTTTACAATCTAAGATTCAAGATTACTTTGTAATCCCGGTGATATTTAGATCATCCGTATTATTTCATCAATAATATTGAATCGTTTTGTGTTAACTAAAGTAGTGTTCTTTGTTCATTACATACTCACGTTTACATAACTCACCACCTTGTGTTCTTTTAAGTGTGTTGTAGTAGATTCCGCATGCTAAACACATTCATACATAAATATCTCTCAAACACGTTACTAAGATTCACATCCCAAGTGTTTGAACCCTTTTTCCACAAGTGGTATCAGAGCCAGGCTGATATTTACAAATTAAAAGAACAATGGATGTTGAACATATTCAAACAAATGTTGCAGCTAAACTTCCATTACTCAAGCAAAATGAGTTTGATATGTGGCGACTGAGGGTAGAACAATATTTCCAAGTGCAAGACTATGCACTTTGGGAGATCATTGAAGGAGGCAACTCATTTAAACCCTCAATCACCACTACAACAGTAAACGATGCTCTTGTAACACAAATACAAACACAACCAGGAAGTGCAGAAGAAAGAATTCAGAAGCGAAATGATCTAAAAGCCAGGAGTATGTTACTGATGACTATTCCAAATGATCAGCTTTTGATCTTTAACAAATACAAAGATGCTAAAACCCTTTTTGAAGCTATTGTGGCTAGATTTGGTGGTAATGATGCTACCAAGAAAACACAGAAAACACTTCTCAAACAACAGTTTGAGAACTTCACAGCCACAACAAATGAGTCTTTGGACAGTATGTTCAATAGACTTCAGAAGCTTTCAAGCCAGTTAGCCATCCATGAAGTGATGATAACTCAAGAAGATTTAAACTCCAAATTTCTTAGGAGTTTACCCACAGAATGGTCCATGCATGTCATTGTCTGGAAAAACAAGCCAGATATTGATCAGATGAGTCTTAATGATCTCTACAACAATTTCAAAATAGTAGAGCATGAAGTAAAGAAGACTACTGGGTCAAGCTCAGGAAATATGGCTTTTGTTTCATCTCCAAGCATCTCAAAGGTTGTTGATGAAGAAAAAGATGGCAGAGAAGAAGGTACTGCCAACACAAACTTTGGTACTGCTAGTACTTCCAGTAGTACCAAAACCATTTTAGATGAAACAATTGGGTGTGCTTTTCTTACATCTCAACACAATGGGTCCATATTAACTTTTGAAGATCTTCAAGAGATTCATGAAGATGATCTTGAAGAAATGGACATTAAGTGGCAACTTTCACTTCTGAGCATCAGGGCTAAGAAGTTGTTGATGAGGACTGGCAAGAAGATAATGATAAATGGAAATGAGCTTGCTGGGTATGATAAGTCAAAAGTGGAGTGTTATAACTGCCACATGAAGGGTCACTACTCTAGAGAGTGTAGAAGACCTAAGAAGCAGGATGACAAGGGTAGAGGGTTTGACAACAGGAATAAAGGAAGCTTTGAGAAGAAAGGAAGCTTTGAAAGCAAGAGTAAGGTTGTAGAAGTTGCTGAGCCTAAAGCAATGGTTGCTATTGATGGCATGGGTTTTGATTGGAGTTTCATGGGTGAAGATGAGTCAACTTCAGATGAATTGGCTTTGATGGCATTCTCCACTCCTGAGGTACAAATTACGAAATGTTCTACTACTTGTAAAGCTTTTGATGAATTAAAATCTTATATAAAACTTTATGATGAGCTGAAAGTAGAAGAAAGAAAAACCAATAAAAAATTAGTTGATTGTAAGTGTGGTATGGCCAAGCTTGAAAAACAAATCATTCACTTTAGAGAAAATGAACTTACCTTTTCTGATGCAAAAGCTAATCTTAATAGACAAATATTTTTGAAAGATTCAGAAATAGAAATGCTAAGAACTGAGTGTACTAAAGTGACATTGGCTAGAGATAATATTCAACTGACTGTTACTAAATTGGAAATTGCTTCTGATTGTACTAGAAGCATAGTTGAAAATCAGATGAATAAAAGAATAAAATCAGGGATAGGATACAATAAATGTCCACCTCCTTATAGAGGAATTCCTTGTCCCCCAGGATCAGATCTTGCTGAATCAGGTTTGCATGAAATCATTAACAAACCATTGGCTAAACCTGTAGAGAAAAGTGAACCTTTTGAGAGTGCTAAGATTGCCTCACTCTCTAAGGTGCTCACTGATAAGAAACCAGATATTCTAATCATTGAAGATTGGGTATCTGAGGATGATGAAGATGAGACTATTCCTATCAAAGGAATCAAAGTAGGACCAATCAGTCCTAAAAGAGTAGAAGTTAAAGCTAAGGTTAAAACTGTTTTGAAAATAGTTGAAAGTTGTGAAAAATGTAATAACAAACCTAGAGGAAGCCAAAGAAATTGGAACAACCTTAAGTCACAACAACTAGGTGATGACTTTGTTATGTTCAATAAGGCTTGTTATTACTGTGGTAGCTTTAATCATCTTCATGCTTATTGTAATAATTGGGTTTCTGGGAGTAAATCAAAGTCTAAAACAAATGTTACTCACCCCAGAAAAAGTTTTGTTAAGTCTAACACCACAAAAGTTAAACATACTGTTAGACAAAATAAGCCTGTTATTACAAAACCAACTGATAAGGGTACAAGAAATACTTTTAATTATGTACCAAAAGTTGTGAATAGTCCTATTCAAAAGAAATCTGTGGTCAAAACACAAATTTGGAAATCAAAAACCAAAGGTCCTGCTAGACCAAAAGGTCCTGCTAGACCAAATGGTACTGCCAAAATTGGTATTGCCAAAATTGGTACTGATAGACCAAAGACCACACAATGGATTAAAAGGGAAAGTGCTGTTAAGTCCTCAGCATGTTGGATTTGGAAACCAATCCAATCAAAAGGTGCATCAACAATCCTGAAAAGGTTTGATTTCATTGATGCAAGAGGCAAACCCAAGTCTGTCATGGCTTGGGTACCCCAAGGAAACTAATATGTTTATTCATGTGCAGGAACATTCATCTGATATTGGAGATCAAGGATATGTAGATAGTGGATGTTCAAGGCACATGACAGGCAACATGTCATTCCTCTCAGACTTCAAAACATTTGATGGAGGATATGTTACCTTTGGGGGAGGAATAAAAGGAAAGATCACTGGTAAAGGTACTATCAAAACCAGTAAACTAGATTTTGAAAATGTGTATTTTGTGAAAGAACTTCAGTTTAATCTCCTTAGTGTCTCACAAATGTGTGACAAAAAGAACAATGTTCTATTTACTGACAATGAATGTATGGTTCTTTCTTCTGATTTTAAAATGCCTGATGAGAGTCAGATCCTTCTTAAAATCCCAAAAAGGAACAATATGTACAGTGTTAATTTAAAGAACATTGATCCTAAGGAGAGTTTAACTTGTTTGGTAGCAAAAGCCTCATTGGATGAATCTATGCTTTGGCATAGAAGACTTGGTCATGTAAACTTTAAAACAATCAACACTATTGTAAAATATGATTTGGTAAGAGGTTTACCCCAAAAGATTTTCCAAAATGACCAAACCTGTGTTGATTGTCTAAAAGGCAAACAACATAGAGCTTCTTGTAAGCCCAAGACCCAAAACTCTATTTCTCAGGCTTTATACATGCTTCATATGGATCTCTTTGGTCCTACTAATGTGTGCAACTTGAATGGTAAAAGATATTGTCTTGTTGTTACTGATGATTATAGCAGATTTTCTTGGGTTTTCTTTTTAAGATCTAAACATGAAACTAGTGAGATTCTTAAAACTTATATCACTGAGGTAGAAAACCAATCTGATAAGAAAGTCAAAATCATCAGATGTGACAATGGGACAGAGTTCAAGAATAGGGTTATGGATGACTTTTGCAAGGAAAAAGGGATAAAAAGGGAATTTAGTGTAGCTAGAACCCCACAGCAAAATGGAGTAGCAGAAAGGAAGAATAGAACACTTATAGAGGCTGCTAGAACTATGTTAGTAGACTCTAAGTTGCCTATTTCATTTTGGGCTGAAGCAGTTGGTACTGCCTGTTATGTACAAAACAGGGTTCTTGTGACAAAACCTCATAGAAAGACACCTTATGAACTTTTCTTTGGTAGAACACCATCTTTAAGTTTTATGAGACCTTTTGGTTGTCATGTCACTATTCTCAATACCAAAGATCATTTAGGCAAGTTTGATGGAAAAGCAGATGAAGGCTATTTGATAGGGTATTCCTTGCAGAGTAAGGCCTATAGAGTGTTTAACACTTGCACTAGGCTAGTGGAAGAGAATCTTCACATAGAGTTTCAAGAGAAACTAACAAATGTGAAAGGAATTGGACCAGATTGGATATTTGATATTGATAGGCTTTCAGAATCTATGAATTATGTGCCTGTTTCAGGTACAAATACTAATGATGATGCAGGTTTTGAAGATAATGTCGAAACTCCTAAAGATCAAGATTACATCTGGATGCCAATTTGGAAAGGAATGGATCTATCTTCAAATCAAGAAGGACCTTCAAAGACAACAAATGAAGGAAATGAAGATGATCATGGAACTCAGAATCAAGAGAATCAAGAAAGTAGTGCAAATGACAATGGTACTGCTAGTTTACCAAATGGTCCTGCTAGTTCAAGTATTGATACTGCTGAGCCATTGAATGTTCAAATAGATGATTCTTTACCAGAAGAGGTGGGGATTAGCAATCTTCCATCTACCTATGAAGTTCCTAAAACACCCAACACTAGAATTCTCAAAGATCACTCAACTGATGATGTGATTGGTAGCATAAATTCTGGTGTTAGAACAAGATCTCAAGTTGGTTTATCTCAAGTCTTGTCTTCAAACGAAGAAGGGTTTATATCCTCTATTTATGAAGAAAAGAATCATGATATTTCCAATATATGCCTGTTTTCATGTTTTCTATCTCAGGCTGAACCCAAAAACATAAACAAAGCTTTAGATGATGCAAGTTGGGTGGAAGCAATGCAAGAAGAGCTTCTCCAATTCAAGATTCAGAAGGTTTGGATATTGGTTGATTTGCCCAAAGGTCAAAGGGCAATTGGAACCAAATGGGTGTTCAGAAACAAGAAAGATGAAAGGGGTATAGTGATCAGAAACAAAGCAAGATTGGTGGCCCAAGGATATACTCAAGAAGAAGGGGTAGATTATGAAGAAGTGTTTGCTCCAGTTGCAAGACTTGAAGCAATTAGGCTTTTCTTGGCCTATGCTTCATTCATAGACTTCACTGTCTATCAAATGGATGTTAAGAGTGCATTTTTATATGGTGAAATTGAAGAACCAGTATATGTCTCTCAACCTCCAGGCTTCATTGATGCAGAGTATCCAGACAAGGTTTATAAGGTTACCAAGGCTCTGTATGGACTACACCAAGCTCCTAGGGCATGGTATGAAACATTGGCTTGTTTTCTACTAGAAAGTGGATTTCAAAGAGGCAGGATTAATCCAACTTTGTTCATCAAAAGAACAAAGAAAGACATCTTGCTAGTGCAGATTTATGTTGATGACATTATCTTTGGATCAACAAACCAAGACTTGTGTGTAGAATTTGAAAAACTTATGCATAATAAGTTTGAAATGAGTTCCATGGGGGAACTTACTTTCTTTTTGGGTCTCCAAGTGAAACAATCCAAAGAAGGCATATTTATCAGCCAAGATAAGTATGTAGCAGAGATCCTAAGAAAATTTTAGTTTGCTGATTCTAAGGTTGCAAGTACACCAATTGATCCAGATAAAGGGCTACTCAAGGATGCTGAAGGAGAAGATATGGATTTGCATAATTATAGATCAATGATTGGGTCTTTGATGTACCTTACATCATCAAGACCAGATATCATGTTCTCAGTATGTGTATGTGCAAGGTTTCAAATACATCCCAAAATCTCTCATCTCACAGCAGTCAAAAGAATCTTTAGATATCTCAAGGGTCAACCTAGGTTGGGTCTTTGGTATCCAAGGGAATCATCTTTTGAATTGGTGGCTTATTCGGATAGTGACTATGCTGGTGCAACTCTAGACAGAAAATCCACAACTGGTGGATGTCAATTTCTTGGTTGCAGACTCATCTCTTGGCAATGCAAGAAACAAACAATGGTGGCCAACTCTACAACTGAAGCAGAATATGTTGCTGGTGCAAGTTGTTGTGGGCAAGTTCTTTGGATCCAAAATCAAATGCTTGACTATGGGTACAATTTTCTTAACACCATTATTTATATTGACAATAGCAGTACTATATGTATCATTAAAAACCCAGTTCAACACTCAAAAACAAAACACATTGAAATCAGACACCATTTCATAAGGGATTGCAATGAGAAAAGGTTAATTCAAGTTGTTAAAATTGATTCTGAAAAGAATTATGCAGACCTTCTCACCAAAGCTTTTGATTTAGGTAGATTCATATATCTTGTAGGAGGTATTGGAATGATAAATCTTTGAAAAACATGTGTTTTTGTACATAAAATTAACTGGTATTGGCTTTTAAACGTGGTACTGCTAGTTAGTCAAAAGGTACTGTCAATTCATAATTGGTCCTGCTAGTATAAAATTTGCTATGTTTTGTTCATATTAATGCTTAAATGTTTAAAATGCTATAGATCAAGTGCTTTGCACTTTGTTCTTTTGGTTTGCAACTAACACATTTCAGGTTGATAACAAAACAAGAGATCTTTCAAACAAAAAGGGGAAACAAAAGTTATATTAATCTCAGGAGAGGTAACAATCTCAGGGGAGGATATGATAGCCCAGAATGGAAGAAAAACCAATTTATGAATGAAAAAGACAAGAGCATACAAGATGATGCAAAGGTTGAAAAAGATAGAATTAGATCACATATCTAGAAGGGATGAAGCATTTCTAAAGGAGAAAGTTCTATCTAGATCAAACTAAGAAAAGTTTCAACTCAAAGGCATGCTATTAGATGATTTCACTTGTTGAACCAATCATCCAAGATACACAGCATCATTGCCTTTTTAATTTCCTCCATCCAAGGAAATTGCACCATCTTTAGGCCAATATGGCTTTTGGTATTCAGCTCACCAAGTTTTTACAAACTTAAGAGTTGGCTAGTCCATAAGCAAACGGCTTTTGGTAAAGACAAATCAAATCCGTTGATGGTTGATAGTTTACCAAAAACTATATGGTTGTTAACTAACCATACTTAATTGTAAATAGTTAGCTAGTCCTTAAGCAAACGGCTTTTGGTAAAGACAAATCAAATCCGTTGATGGTTGATAGTTTACCAAAAACTATATGGTTGTTAACTAACCATACTTAATTGTAAATAGTTAGCTAGTCCTTAAGCAAACGGCTTTTGGTAAAGACAACTCAAATCCGTTGATAGCTGGTAGTTTGCTAAAAACTATAAGGGATTTTTATAAAACTTTCAAAGGTACTGGTAGTTCAAAAATTGGTACTGCTAGAGTAAAATGGTACTGCTAGATAGCCGTTGAGCCTGTCAGAAAAAGTTTTAGCCGTTGGGCCTGGCAGTTAAAATTAGCCGTTGGGGTAGTTATGTAAATTACTGATGATTATATTATATTATATTTCACATATAAAAGATCTTTTTAACCGCCTTTACATTTACTTATTATAATCTTTCTTATTGTCGGTTAAAAGTAATTCTCTCATATCTTCTTTCATCAGTCCTTATCATAATTCACATACACCTTTCATCTTCTACCAGTACTACCAACAAATCCCACCATCATATTCAAAATTTTCATTATGGATTCCACAGTTGTTCTAAACTTTGTTCAACGTCACAATCAATTAGCCTTTTTGGAGAAGTCAGAGGATAATGCCTCTTTTCATCAAGTAGTGGATTTTTTAAATAACTCCTACATCAGGTTTGCTTTACTAGTCAATCCCACTATTTATGAATCTCAAATTTTACAATTTTGGCAATCTGCTAAAATTAAAACTTCTGAAAATGGGGAACAAAGGATTAAGGCCAAAGTGGATGGCAAACTTTTGACTCTTACTGAGTCATCCATAAGAAGACATCTTCATTTGGATGATTCTGATGGTATTAGTCAGTTGCCAGATACTGAGATTTTTGAAAATTTAGAAAGAATGGGGTATCATGCTACTTCTACAAAACTCACTTTTCTAAAGAAGCATCTTACTCCACAATGGAGATTTTTGATTCACACAATCCTTCATTGTTTGAGCCAGAAGAAAACCTCTTGGGAGCAATTCAGTGGAAACATGGCTTCTGTTCTCATCTGCTTGGCTACAAACAGAAAATACAATTTTTCCAAACATATTTTTGAAGGATTGACTAAAAATGTGAATAGTGAAACAAAGTTTTTGATGTATCCAAGATTTATTTCATCTATCATTGCAAAATCAAAACATTTGTTGCTTCCCCCACACACACTTTATGAAACACCCAAACTTTCTCACAAAGTATTTTCAAACATGAGAATTGGTTTCAGAGGGGAGGAAATACCAATATTTGATGAACTGTTACCACAACATCTAGAAGAACCAACACCATCAGCTGAATCACCATCATCTAGTTCTTCAACTGGTTACATCTCACCAACACATCAAACATCACCAATACCATCTCCAGTACCATCAGCAACACCACCAACATCATCACATCATGTAACACCACCCCAATCACCTCAGACAATGCAAGAACTAAAAGAGAAGGTGAAGCTCTTAGAAGATGCTCTTAAAAGTCAAAACAAGAAATTTTCTGAGATCAACACCAAATTAGTCAAGAAGGTAAAGAAATTGGAGGTTGAAGTGAAGAAGCTAAAGGGTAAAAGATCTGCAAAGGTTGTTTTATCTGGTTCTTCAAAATCAGATGCTGATAGGTTAGGTCACTCTTCCAAAAAGGGGAGGATGGATACTTCTGAAGATGAAGAGGAGGCTCAATTTGAATTCCATGAAGGAACTCAAGTTTATGATGAAGAGCCTGCTGATGCAGGGAAAGAGCCTGCTGGGCCAGAACAAGAGCCTGCTAGGATTGAGAGGCTATTGGCTATGGAGTACAAAGGGTCTGCTGAGAAAGTGTACAAGAGAAAGAGGGATTTAGAGCCTCAAGGGAATTTGTTTGTTCAAGGGAGGATTTTTGTTGCTGATGAGCATTCTTCTGCTCCATCTCAAGAACCAACTCCAAAGGATAAGGGCAAAAGCATTATGATTGAAGATGAGCCTAAGCCCAAGAAGTTGAAAAGAACACAGCAAATTCAGATGGCTTTAGGTGAAGAAGAGGCCAAAAGGGTTCATGAAGAAGAACTGAAAGCATTTGAAGCTTCAAGAATGCTTACAGAAATGAAAGAGAATAAAGATGCTGCTCAGACTCTTCTTGATACTCAAATTGCTCAAGAAACCTTTGATGCACAGATGCAACGGATTATTGCTAATGATCCAATTGTGAAAGGCCAAGCATCAATAATAGTGAATGACAAGAATCTCAATTTTGATGAGAAAACAGCAGAGCTTGAATCTTTTATCAACAAGAAGTATAAAGAAGCAGCTCTGGCTGACATTTTTGAAAAGATGAAAGAAAGTGAGAAAAGAGGTTTTAAGGTGGGCAAATCATGGAAAGATCAAGTGACATTTATGAAGAGATTTCTAAAAGGTCAAGCAAATTGGACTGATTATCAACTGAAGAAGAAATCTGCTGATGAAATCTACTACTTGTATCTTCAAGCCTACAAAAGTCTTTACTACAAGGTTCCATCTGATGCAAAGCCCTCAATGAAGAAGAAAGATGCTCAGAAGAAAGAAGTAGCAAAATTGGACACAGAGCAAGTAAGTAAGATGTTAATTACTTTGCCAACTATCATACATGCTGATCCAATTAGCTGTAGACGCCCTATTATTGATTGGGAGATCAACCATGATAGATTAGGAAAGTCATGGAAAATAATAAGGGTTGGGGGTCAGTCTGCTATCTTTAAGAATTTTGAAAATTTAGTAAGAGCATGTGACAGAGCAGACTTGGAAGAATTGTGGAATCTAGTGCAGATTAGGCTAGACACAAATTCTAGTACTGATGTTAAGGAACAGGAACTATGGGTAGAATTCAATAGGATGTTTGATCCTGATCCCAAAGATGTTCATTGGAAATTTCTCTATTATGATCCTTCAACAACATGGGAATTTCTAAGCCTTAGCAATATTCATCATCTTTACACACAAAGTGGGATAGAACTCTTTATGTTGGCTGAGAAAAAGTATCCACTTAGTTATGAAGTGCTTAAAACCATGATCTCCAAGAGATTAAGATGTGACAAAGATGAAGAGAATTCAGAAATTGTTCAAAGTTTGCTGAGGAGCATATTTGAGCAATGTGAAAGAAAAAGGAAGAACAGAGAGTGAAGGTTTTTGGAAGAGTTCCCTCAACTCCTCAAGGTATGTATTTTATTCATCAGAAACTTGTGTATTTTAATGGAAATAACAAGTTTAGGGGAGGATTGTTGGGAATAAAATGTTCAAGTCAAAGAGCCTGCCAAAGATATCAAAGAGCCTGCTAGTTGATTTTGAAGAGTATGAAGATGTACTAACAGTACCTTCTGGGTAGAAGGTACTGCTAGTTGATAAAGATCCTGCCAAGCATTATGTCAAGTTGTTAGATATTTTGTAATAGATATTTAGTGGAATTATTAGTCTTTGTACAATTGTTATACGTTATGTAGAAGTAGTTTAGTCTTCTGTGATGTACAGAATAATATTACAAAGTTGTACATTGGTAGTTGTATTTAATTGTAGGCTAGAATAGTCAAAGTAAAGTATTATATTCAACCACTTGACAACTTGTAATTAGGGTACCTTATCGTATAAAAGGTTCCCTAAGTCACCACTTCATGCATGCATCTTTCCAACTATTAACTAAAACCGAACTATCTCTCAAGTAACTTAGTTACTCAACTCACAAATCCTTTTACAATCTAAGATTCAAGATTACTTTGTAATCCCGGTGATATTTAGATCATCCGTATTATTTCATCAATAATATTGAATCGTTTTGTGTTAACTAAAGTAGTGTTCTTTGTTTATTACATACTCACGTTTACATAACTCACCACCTTGTGTTCTTTTAAGTGTGTTGTAGTAGATTCCGCATGCTAAACACATTCATACATAAATATCTCTCAAACACGTTACTAAGATTCACATCCCAAGTGTTTGAACCTTTTTCCCACACCTACCAATTAAACAATCCATCCCATAACTAACCCAACCCACCAATCTAACCAGCCCACCAAAAGATAAAACCCAACCCAATCTTAAAGAACCCAATCCACACCCAAAATACCCGGGGTCAAACCTTATTCATTACAAGTCAAACAATAGTTAAAAAATAAAAAAACAACCCCGCTCCCAAAGTTTTTCCTCAATTTACCAGTTACTGTATCCCATAAACCCTAATTTACCCGTACAAGGATTTCACCGCAATTAAGGGTACAATCGTCCAATCATTGGCTTCCATAGTGTGTCAGATGTCAGAACTAGCACAAGAATGATACGTGGCAGCATGCTATTGGACCGAACACCTCACAAAATTTGATCCAAGGGACGTTATTGATTGAGTGATGATCAAGTGATGATCTGAGGGCTGATGATGATTCAAACTAACACAAAGGCACACGGATTGCCAACATGGCAGCCTAGAATCATCCAAGCTTGGCTATAAATAGCCCTCATCTCCTCACAGAAAAGGTGTTAGTTAAATTAGGATTAGGAGTAGGGTAAAGTAGTTTTTTTATGTAGTGTTACTCTGTCAATTTAGATTAAGCTTTGTAGTTTTAAATTTCTCTTGTAACTTTGGAGATTTTATTAATGAAAATTTTATTTTAGTCCTACTTTGATTCTGTTTCATTTCAATTGTTCTTCTGAATTTAGCTTATTAAAATTGCCAGTAGTTGTTTCAAATCATTTCTAGGTTATTTCCATTTTCTATCTCCAACTTTGTTAATCTCTTTTTAAAATCCAAAAATATTCCAAAAATATTAAAAAAATACAAAAAATAATTAAATCACAGCTTCAATAAGCTGTTTTCTGAAGTATGTAAGCTTATATAAGCTCAGTAGCTTATTGTAAGCTTTTTTTAAGTTCAATACTGTTGTTATCTCACAAATCCTCCAAAGTCAACAAAAGTCAATTGGAATGGCAAAATAAGCTGTGGTGATAAACTATGGTGATAAGCTATTCTGGGTTGTTTTTTTTATGGCTTATTAAGATAAGCCTGGGTTGTGTAGTAATTCTGAGTTCATAAATTTCCAGCAGGAATCATTTGTAAGCCTCATTTCATATTAGCACTCTATTAGCTAATTATTGATTCTGCTTATTTTTCCTGTTTACTTCATTTTTATAGCTTAAAATTAGTCAAGGTAATCATAGAATAGATTAAATTAGCTTAGTTAAGGGTAAATTGCAAAATCAGCTGATTAGTAAGGGTATTTGGTTTAAGCATACTGATAAGAGCTCTAAGCTCATGCACTGTTCCTTTGCACTTTTTAGGATTAGATTAAGCTGTTTTGAGATGAAATAGGTTAGAATCAGTAGGTCTTTTAAGGATTCAAGTTCATTTTAAGGTTTTTGGCATATTTTGAGATTTTGAAGTCTAAACCGCCTAGAACAAGCTCAGAATAAGCTGAGCTTATTCAGAGTCTAATTTTGACATTTCTAGGTTCTTGTGAGTGGTTTAAGTAAGTTCCAAAAAGCTGGATAGAATTGGTCTAAGTTTTGCACTTGTTTGCGCCACTTTTAAAGTTCTGCTGTCACAGAGTAGTTTGTGCAGATTCCCAGTTTCTTCGCTGCTGATCTCTCTTAACTTGTGGCTTATTGAAATTAGCTGAGACCTTAATTTGTGGATTAGGGGTAGTTCATATAGCTAGCTTTAAGCTCAATATCTGGGATTAGGGAATCTAGCTTATTTGGATAGCTTATTTCAGTCTGCAAGTTAAGCCCTCCACAACTGTTTTTAGGCCTGCACATTGTTAGTTCCAATAGCACTTGTTCTAGGGTCTAATTGAGGCATCAATTGAAGTTAGAATTTAGGCATTCTTGGCTTTTTAGTAGCCTGTTGTATGAACTTTCAATTTCTGCTTCTGTATTTCCCAATTAAGCTTCTGCCTAGCTTATGCACAAGCTGCTAATTGGCTTGTTGTCCACTACTACTTTTCCTATCATTACTACTGTTCCATCTGCTTTTCTGCTTATCATTGAGCTTATTGGTGTTTGTTTTCTGTTGATTTGAGCTTATATATGTATGATGATCTGTTTTTGAGACTTTGATAATTTCTGGAACTCTTTAGCTTATTTTTAGCTTATTTGCAAAACTGCTTATTGGTCTGTTCAGCTTATTAGGAGTTAGATACTTTCTGAATTTATTTTTCCTAAATAGTTAACTTAGTTTTAGAATTACTCAGAATTTTCCAGATTTTTCTCATTTGTTTTAATATTTTCAAATCATTTAAATATTTTAATTTAGTTTTTAATTCATAAAAAATTCATAAAAAGTCAAAAAAAATATTTCTCTTTTTTCAAAAATTTTCTTTTTATATTTAGAGTTTAGGAAAAATCATTTTATATTTTTAGGATTTAAATTTTAGAAATTCACTTTTAATTACGTTTTTAAAATTCGTCGCGTTCGTTGTTAAATTCGATTTTCGTTTTTAATATTACATGCTTAGCTTAATTGTTCCTTTAGTTTAATTAGTTGTTTCCGTTTGTTATTTCATTATTCGTAGTATAAAATCACCAATCATAACTCTCTTTACACACATTCACCACACTTATTCGACACCGTTACGAGAACTCGAATTCGACCTTCGTTGGGACACGACCCGGGGAAAACGCATTCGTTGTGTTTTCTTTGGAATAAAAATACTAAATCAGGTACTCTAGTGCATCCATCTGGCAAGTCAACGAGTCCCCTGCAAATCCCCACATTGCCTCCACGTAGTCCCCTGCAAATCCCCAAATCTCTAGAAACCTGCAAATTCCCTAAAAACAGCTTGTTCTGCAGGCCGATCTTGATCCTGCCAACTTCCCTTGTGATCTTCCTGGTGACAAAGTTTTCACCTCTTCGAGGTGATTCATGATTGAAGAGAATACGATTGCAGGCATAGATTCCGTATGCTTCTCTGTAGTTGACTGTATACCTGTATCACATAATAAATATTCGATAAGCATCTGATGCGAAATACATATACGAACCAATAACTAATAAGGGTAAATTGTTTCATGTATTTCTAAATGCTACCAATGATTAGATGTAGCCATGTAGGTTCAATATTTGTAGCACAAACCAACATTTTCCCCGCATCAAAGAAATGTAGTCTTGCTGTGATCAATGAACATAGTATACAACAAAGATTGTAAATGGAAAACTAGTTTGTTGTGACCAAAATAGTTACTAACTGAATCAAACATTTTCAAAATATTTCAGATATAGCAAAAAGTGATAGCTAAATCAAATTTCCAACTAGTGTTACGGTGCTACCAATGACTTCTCGGTTCTACGTTTGAGCAAAACTACATTACTTTTGCATACACGTTTCACCTACAATAAAACTCCATTGGTGATCCTAAACAAAGCATACAACGTAAATTAAACTACATTTCTATCTCAATTTCTCAAATCACAAATGAGATCCACATAACTATCAATCAAATCTTATGTGGGCTTATGAGATTATTCCTTTTTCACCTTATATTTCATAAGATGAGTGTTCCACATATAAGCCAAAAAACCAAAGTTTGTATTTACGCGGACGTGCAATTAAATGCAATCACAATGTAAAATTAGTGCATCAAAGCTATAAAATTTCGTTGAGACATTTTATCAAACACCTTGTGTGCTGCCTTCTTAAACATGATTTCTATCTATTTTTGCTCAACTTTTTTTCAGATTTAGAAGTAAATTCTCTAATATAACATATTTAGACCAACAATAACAAAAAAGAAGCAAACAAATTAATCGACGGTAATAGTAAAAAATCAATTAAAAAAACATACTTTCAAACTTGAATGATGAACGATGTGAACGGTGGGGAATGGTAGGGTTTTTTTTTTTTTTTTGTTTTTAACGATGGGGAATGATGGTGAACGACGGAGAACGATGGGGAACTGACCGGTGGATGTGAACTGAACGGGATTAGAGAAAGAAGAAAAAAGAAGAGAAGGAAAAAATGAAAAAAAAAATTAGACATTATATATCAAAGGAACGAATTTACAAAACCTTCCCTTAAAGAATGAATAAAGTTACAATAAGACCCTTGTAGTTGTTGGAAAAAAAGAGGTGGAAAGGGAGGGGTGATTTGCACTATTTTTCTACTTTTCCATCAAAGTGCATTTTTTCAAAGAACCAATATATATATATATATATATATATATATATATATATATATATATATATATATATAATATATATATATATATATATATATATATATATATATATATATATATATAGGGGCGCGTTCTATGCAGTACCAATATTAGATGCAGTACTTTACAGTACTCATTTAGACCAATAGGAATTTAGTATTAATAAACATTTTTATTTAATTAAAAAGGGCATAATAGTCAAACACATTTTTAGTTTCTTTTTGATTTTTGTAATTAAAAACATTTTTAAATTCCCTTAATTTTTTTTCAGTATACATGTTTTCAGGAAAATGAAGTGCACATGTGTTTTTTTTTTTAAATATTGTAAATTTACATATGTTTCTTGTGTACAATTGTTTATATGTCAAACTTGTTTTGCTTAAAATGGTATTTGCACATATGTTTCTAGTGTACATTTTTTAATCTTCGAAATTTATAACAAAAAAACATAAACATAGACATAGACATACATGTAATCTCTAAATTTATAACAAAGAAAAAACATAAATTCAATACACAAAATACAATTCAAATACAAATGTATATTGTTAAATATAGGTGTGCTAGAAATTCAACGACATATGTGCACTATTCGAAGAACATGCGTGCACGCTTCACTTTCTGATCAAATTCGTTAGAACATATGTGTACCCTTCCAAATACATATGTACACGCTGCGCTTTCTCGTCAAATTCATTAGAACATATATGCATGCCTTCCAAAAACATGTATGTTTGCGGTGACTATATAAACTTCAAAATCAAAGCACCAAAAACACAATCCCTGTCTCGAAACAAAAACTAAAAATCAAATAGTTAATCATATTATCTATGAAAATCAATCAACGAGACATAAAAAAACAAATACATTTAGCATTCAATTTTTTAACCAATAAATGAATTTATCAAAAACACATATGCACAATAGTAGACCAATATCACAAGAATGCTATTAGCAAAAGCGTCAATTGCATTTTTAATTAGCATTACAAGATTTAGTACTTTCAACATTCTTGGTGATGTCCAAGACCAGTAGCCATCAATCATCATTATATTACAATTACTTAAAAAGAAAAACCCGTCTAAAGATATGTAAAACACCAAATGCAACAATGTTCTATCACGTATACTTCACTTAATAGGCAGAAGAGTCACCAAAAGTCAAAAAGTATGGAAATCTCGAACCTGTTACTTATAGATGGGCCAATTTGGAATGTCTCTTTATCATAAGCAACCGTGTGGATCAAATAAAGTATATTAGCTAAAAGGGGAATGGGTCAACCGTGTGTAATCTCCTAATCTATTTTTGACCCACCCATTTTGTCCTCTATAATCAACAAGCTTATCTGAAGATCTATTAATGAGTTATACATACTAGGGCATACTACAGACATGCTAATTCTTTAATATTAAAACACGTCAAGGGTAACTAGCAGAAGATCATTTAGGGTATAAGGTATCATGCGATTAAAGTGAGAACTTGGATCGAAAATCTTACATCATTGATGGAAGAAACGCTATTAGAAGAAAAAAATCATTTCCCAGCAGCATAGAACAATTAATAACAAAGATATCACAAGATTTGTGGATGGAGCCTGTGAATGTTGGGGAGATGATGGTGGTTATGGTTTTGAGAGAGATCTACTTTTTTTCCTAAAATGATGGATCTCACAAAATAAGTCACGGTTTTGTTTTAATGGATACATTTTACTAGAAATTTGAATTCCTAAAATACCCTTCTAGTCTTTTGTTTAATTGAAAATAAAACCTTTATCTTTTGTTTAATTGCAATTTTGGCACTTTTAATCTTAACCTTCGATCATACTCATCCAATGGCCCAGATTCATTTTAAGGGTACTGTAAAGTACTGTATCTAATATTGGTACTGCATAGAATACAACACTATATATATATATATATATATATATATATATATATATATATATATATATATATATATATATATATATATATATATATATATATATATATATATATATATATATATAAACAACTACTATAACTGATTAAAACTAGTTTACGGTGAGCTTTTTTGAGCTTTAGGTATTTCTGACAAAGTTTGCAAGTTTCCGGCAAGTTTGACCATCATTGACAGTCATTGACCGCAATTGATCACGGTTGATCGATTTGTTTGACTGATTTACACAAATCGGCAAGGTTGGTGGCCCAATAGCACCTGGGCGGCGATTAATCGGTCTTATAGACTTTGTTTTGCAACACTGGAGGTGACCCAAGTGTATTCTTGATGGGTCGTGTCATGTGGTCTAGCTCCGTCATTACTCATTAAAAGGCTACGAATGTACCCAAAATGATTTTTTCTTTTATAACGTTGCTTTCATTTAAAAGTTTATTGAAGGACCAATGTTTAAATATGTATAAACATTCTTAAAATTTGGACACTTACACCTTAGGTTATTGTAGTTTGTGATAAAGAATATACAATTAATTCTTAGTACTTTTACAAATTATGAATACTTCAATTTAAACTAGATTGTATTTAGACACATCTCTTGACACACAATTAGACAAACAATTTATTTCTTATAACTACATTTTTATTTGTGTATGGTGTCTAAAAATGTACATAATAATTTTCGGTCAATCTTCAGGCGTGTAGCTCATTTGTAAATTCGTTCCATACGAGAGAACTATGCTTAAAATGGTCACGTTCCAGCGTGGCGAGGTTAGAGTCTTGAAGGGACCCAATGCCAAGACCCCCACATTTGCGAGGTGAACGCACCTTTTTCCAAGCAACCCAAGACATTTTGTTGGTGTACACACCTTTTGCGAGGTGAACACAATCTTTGTAATAATGATATATATGGTTTTTATTCATTAATCCTTTTCAGCTATGGACCGGGAGTGGTCTCCTACAATCGCAATACATTTCTTAATGGCCTATGTCTTTCTAGCTATACTCGTGGGCCGATCGCACAACCATACCTAGTTCGGTTGAATGTTTTGGTACGGTTATTCAAACTACCTTTTACATCATATGGCGATACCGGAACAACATTTTTGTTAAATGAAAATTTGGTTACGAAACAAACGTACATATTATGCACATATATAGCTCTGCCCACAAAGCACGGATGATTACTCTGGTTATCATACATATATGTATTATAGAAAGAAATGAAAGATAATATAAAATTTTGGATCATTGATGTGGATGTGGATGCTGTCACGGTACAAAAAAAACTTTTAAGAGGGGGCAAAAATCGAAAGTACGTACCAAGTCGGGTCATATCAGTAACTCGACATTTGTTGCTATAATGAAATTAATTTTACTCCGAATGAAAATGAACTTTTTTTGTATATGTTTGCATGTGAAAACCAATACTAAAAATTGGTGATGATATGCCCGACATTCACTACAAGAAAACACACGACGGGCGACGAACACCGTGCCGACGACTGAATGTCGTCGGTACTATTCACTAAATGACAAAAAAATGACTTGACCAAGCCAAGGTTACGTTGAATTTTAAAGCCAGTATGGTGCCGACGCCGAGTCGTCGGTAAAATAATACACTTGTTTGACTTGGCGAAAACCTGGGCGGGAATTTGACCCGCCAAAACGATGTCGACGTCATGTCGTCGGGAGAGTATAAACAAAAAAATAATTGTGATTAGCGTAGGATTAGCAAATGATTAAGAACTGTTTTGCCGTTAGTTTAATGACGCCGACGACATGACGTCGGACACATATTTAAGTCAAAATTTTGACTTTTCCCGCGTGTGAATTATAGCCAATAATTGGGCGGGGGTTTTCCCGCCTTTATTATGCCGACGACATGACGTCGGCAAAATTTCCCGCCAAATTTTCCCTCCGCACCGCCAAATTTTTTTCTTATATATATATCCTATAATAAAATTATCACAAAACACGTAAATTCTCACAAAAAACACACATAACAATGGATGGTTTAACGCCGGAACAGGAATGGTCGAAGGCTTTATCACACGAGCTCCTGTATAATGAAATTATACTTCATTGGGGCTGGGAAATTTTTGATGAATATGGTTCTTATGCGAACTGTGCACCGTGGCAGAGAGACAAGATTCTGGAATGGTTGAGGAGAAAGCCGTACTATAGAGAGTATTTGGAAGAGCTAGATGCTGCTGAAGCTCAACGTGCTGCTGAAGCTCAAGCTGCTGCTGCTGAAGCACAAGCTGCTGCT